>JARGYO010000094.1:17333483-17627667 GCA_029206835.1 Rana muscosa | reverse complement strand
TATCTCCCAGTAACCCTCCGTCATGTCCGTTCTCTTCCTCCATCACTGTGATGTCTTTTATCTCCCAGTAACCTCCGTCATGTCCATCCTCTTCCTCCATCACTGTGATGTCTTTTATCTCCCAGTAACCTCTGTCATGTCCGTCCTCTTCTCTTTTATCTCCCAGTAACCCCCGTCATGTCCGTCCTCTTCCTCCATCACTGTGATGTCTTTTATCTCCCAGTAACCCCCATCATGTCCGTCCTCTTCCTCCATCACTGTGATGTCTTTTATCTCCCAGTAACCCTCCGTCATGTCCGTCCTCTTCCTCCATCACTGTGATGTCTTTTATCTCCCAGTAACATCCGTCATGTCCATCCTCTTCCTCCATCACTGTGATGTCTTTTATCTCCCAGTAACCCCCCGTCATGTCCGTCCTCTTCCGCCATCACTGTGATGTCTTTTATCTCCCAGTAACCCCCGTCATGTCCGTCCTCTTCCTCCATCACTGTGATGTCTTTTATCTCCCAGTAACCCCCGTCATGTCCGTCCTCTTCCTCTCCATCACTGTGATGTCTTTTATCTCCCAGTAACCCCCGTCATGTCCGTCCTCTTCCTCCATCACTATGATGTCTTTTATCTCACAGTAACCCCCCGTCATGTCCGTCCTCTTCCTCCATCACTGTGATGTCTTTTATCTCCCAGTAACCCCCGTCATGTCCGTCCTCTTCCTCCATCACTGTGATGTCTTTTATCTCCCAGTAACCCCCGTCATGTCCGTCCTCTTCCTCCATCACTGTGATGTCTTTTATCTCCCAGTAACCTCCGTCATGTCCATCCTCTTCCTCCATCACTGTGATGTCTTTTATCTAGCAGTAACCTCCATCATGTCCGTCCTCTTCCTCCATCACTGTGATGTCTTTTATCTCCCAGTAACCTCCGTCATGTCCGTCCTCTTCCTCCATCACTGTGATGTCTTTTATCTCCCAGTAACCTCCGTCATGTCCGTCCTCTTCCTCCATCACTGTGATGTCTTTTATCTCCCAGTAACCCCCGTCATGTCCGTCCTCTTCCTCCATCACTGTGATGTCTTTTATCTCCCAGTAACCTCTGTCATGTCCATCCTCTTCCTCCATCACTGTGATGTCTTTTATCTCCCAGTAACCTCCGTCATGTCCATCCTCTTCCTCCATCACTGTGATGTCTTTTATCTCCCAGTAACCTCCGTCATGTCCATCCTCTTCCTCCATCACTGTGATGTCTTTTATCTCCCAGTAACCCCCATCATGTCCATCCTCTTCCTCCATCACTGTGATGTCTTTTATCTCCCAGTAACCCCCATCATGTCCGTCCTCTTCCGCCATCACTGTGATGTCTTTTATCTCCCAGTAACCCCCTGTCATGTCCATCCTCTTCCTCCATCACTGTGATGTCTTTTATCTCCCAGTAACCCCCATCATGTCCATCCTCTTCCTCCATCACTGTGATGTCTTTTATCTCCCAGTAACCCCCATCATGTCCGTCCTCTTCCGCCATCACTGTGATGTCTTTTATCTCCCAGTAACCTCCGTCATGTCCGTCCTCTTCTCTTTTATCTCCCAGTAATCCCCGTCATGTCCGTCCTCTTCCTCCATCACTGTGATGTCTTTTATCTCCCAGTAACCTCCGTCATGTCCATCCTCTTCCTCCATCACTGTGATGTCTTTTATCTCCCAGTAACCCCCATCATGTCCGTCCTCTTCCTCCATCACTGTGATGTATTTTATCTCCCAGTAACCCTCCGTCATGTCCGTCCTCTTCCTCCATCACTGTGATGTCTTTTATCTCCCAGTAACCTCCGTCATGTCCATCCTCTTCCTCCATCACTGTGATGTCTTTTATCTCCCAGTAACCCCCATCATGTCCGTCCTCTTCCGCCATCACTGTGATGTCTTTTATCTCCCAGTAACCTCCGTCATGTCCGTCCTCTTCTCTTTTATCTCCCAGTAATCCCCGTCATGTCCGTCCTCTTCCTCCATCACTGTGATGTCTTTTATCTCCCAGTAACCTCCGTCATGTCCATCCTCTTCCTCCATCACTGTGATGTCTTTTATCTCCCAGTAACCCCCATCATGTCCGTCCTCTTCCTCCATCACTGTGATGTATTTTATCTCCCAGTAACCCTCCGTCATGTCCGTCCTCTTCCTCCATCACTGTGATGTCTTTTATCTCCCAGTAACCTCCGTCATGTCCATCCTCTTCCTCCATCACTGTGATGTCTTTTATCTCCCAGTAACCCCCATCATGTCCGTCCTCTTCCTCCATCACTGTGATGTATTTTATCTCCCAGTAACCCTCCGTCATGTCCGTCCTCTTCCTCCATCACTGTGATGTCTTTTATCTCCCAGTAACCTCCGTCATGTCCGTCCTCTTCTCTTTTATCTCCCAGTAACCTCCGTCATGTCCATCCTCTTCCTCCATCACTGTGATGTCTTTTATCTCCCAGTAACCTCCGTCATGTCCATCCTCTTCCTCCATCACTGTGATGTCTTTTATCTCCCAGTAACCTCTGTCATGTCCATCCTCTTCCTCCATCACTGTGATGTCTTTTATCTCCCAGTAACCTCCGTCATGTCCGTCCTCTTCTCTTTTATCTCCCAGTAATCCCCGTCATGTCCGTCCTCTTCCTCCATCACTGTGATGTCTTTTATCTCCCAGTAACCTCCGTCATGTCCATCCTCTTCCTCCATCACTGTGATGTCTTTTATCTCCCAGTAATCCCCATCATGTCCGTCCTCTTCCTCCATCACTGTGATGTCTTTTATCTCACAGTAACCCCCCGTCATGTCCGTCCTCTTCCTCCATCACTGTGATGTCTTTTATCTCACAGTAACCCCCCGTCATGTCCGTCCTCTTCCTCCATCACTGTGATGTCTTTTATCTCCCAGTAACCCCCATCATGTCCGTCCTCTTCCGCCATCACTGTGATGTCTTTTATCTCACAGTAACCCCCCGTCATGTCCGTCCTCTTCCTCCATCACTGTGATGTCTTTTATCTCACAGTAACCTCTGTCATGTCCGTCCTCTTCCTCCATCACTGTGATGTCTTTTATCTCCCAGTAACCTCCGTCATGTCCATCCTCTTCCTCCATCACTGTGATGTCTTTTATCTCCCAGTAACCCCCGTCATGTCCGTCCTCTTCTCTTTTATCTCCCAGTAACCCCCATCATGTCCGTCCTCTTCCGCCATCACTGTGATGTCTTTTATCTCCCAGTAACCCCCCGTCATGTCCGTCCTCTTCCTCCATCACTGTGATGTCTTTTATCTCACAGTAACCCCCATCATGTCCGTCCTCTTCTCTTTTATCTCCCAGTAATCCCCGTCATGTCCGTCCTCTTCCTCCATCACTGTGATGTCTTTTATCTCCCAGTAACCTCCGTCATGTCCATCCTCTTCTCTTTTATCTCCCAGTAATGTCCGTCCTCTTCCTCCATCACTGTGATGTCTTTTATCTCCCAGTAACCTCCGTCATGTCCATCCTCTTCCTCCATCACTGTGATGTCTTTTATCCCCCAGTAATCCCCATCATGTCCGTCCTCTTCCTCCATCACTGTGATGTCTTTTATCTCACAGTAACCCCCCCTCATGTCCGTCCTCTTCCTCCATCACTGTGATGTCTTTTATCTCACAGTAACCCCCCGTCATGTCCGTCCTCTTCCTCCATCACTGTGATGTCTTTTATCTCCCAGTAACCCCCATCATGTCCGTCCTCTTCCTCCATCACTGTGATGTCTTTTATCTCCCAGTAACCCCCGTCATGTCCATCCTCTTCCGCCATCACTGTGATGTCTTTTATCTCCCAGTAACCCCCATGATGTCCATCCTCTTCCTCCATCACTGTGATGTCTTTTATCTCCCAGTAACCCCCATCATGTCCATCCTCTTCCTCCATCACTGTGATGTCTTTTATCTCCCAGTAACCCCCATCATGTCCATCCTCTTCCTCCATCACTGTGATGTCTTTTATCTCCCAGTAACCTCCATCATGTCCATCCTCTTCCTCCATCACTGTGATGTCTTTTATCTCCCAGTAACCCCCATCATGTCCGTCCTCTTCCGCCATCACTGTGATGTCTTTTATCTCCCAGTAACCCCCCGTCATGTCCGTCCTCTTCCTCCATCACTGTGATGTCTTTTATCTCCCAGTAACCTCCGTCATGTCCGTCCTCTTCTCTTTTATCTCCCAGTAATCCCCGTCATGTCCGTCCTCTTCCTCCATCACTGTGATGTCTTTTATCTCCCAGTAACCTCCGTCATGTCCATCCTCTTCCTCCATCACTGTGATGTCTTTTATCTCCCAGTAACCCCCATCATGTCCGTCCTCTTCCTCCATCACTGTGATGTATTTTATCTCCCAGTAACCCCCCGTCATGTCCGTCCTCTTCCGCCATCACTGTGATGTCTTTTATCTCCCAGTAACCCCCCGTCATGTCCGTCCTCTTCCGCCATCATTGTGATGTCTTTTATCTCACAGTAACCCCCATCATGTCCGTCCTCTTCCTCCATCACTGTGATGTCTTTTATCTCCCAGTTACCCCCCGTCATGTCCGTCCTCTTCCGCCATCACTGTGATGTCTTTTATCTCACAGTAACCCCCCGTCATGTCCGTCCTCTTCCGCCATCACTGTGATGTCTTTTATCTCCCAGTAACCCCCCGTCATGTCCGTCCTCTTCCGCCATCACTGTGATGTCTTTTATCTCACAGTAACCCCCCGTCATGTCCGTCCTCTTCCTCCATCACTGTGATGTCTTTTATCTCCCAGTAACCTCCGTCATGTCCATCCTCTTCCTCCATCACTGTGATGTCTTTTATCTCCCAGTAACCCCCATCATGTCCAACCTCTTCCGCCATCACTGTGATGTCTTTTATCTCCCAGTAACCCCCCGTCATGTCCGTCCTCTTCCTCCATCACTGTGATGTCTTTTATCTCCCAGTTACCTCCGTCATGTCCATCCTCTTCCTCCATCACTGTGATGTCTTTTATCTCCCAGTAACCCCCATCATGTCCATCCTCTTCCTCCATCACTGTGATGTCTTTTATCTCCCAGTAACCCTCCGTCATGTCCGTCCTCTTCCTCCATCACTGTGATGTCTTTTATCTCCCAGTAACCTCCATCATGTCCATCCTCTTCCTCCATCACTGTGATGTCTTTTATCTCCCAGTAACCTCCGTCATGTCCATCCTCTTCCTCCATCACTGTGATGTCTTTTATCTCCCAGTAACCTCTGTCATGTCCGTCCTCTTCTCTTTTATCTCCCAGTAACCTCTGTCATGTCCGTCCTCTTCTCTTTTATCTCCCAGTAACCCCCGTCATGTCCGTCCTCTTCCTCCATCACTGTGATGTCTTTTATCTCCCAGTAACCCCCATCATGTCCGTCCTCTTCCTCCATCACTGTGATGTCTTTTATCTCCCAGTAACCCTCCGTCATGTCCGTCCTCTTCCTCCATCACTGTGATGTCTTTTATCTCCCAGTAACCCCCATCATGTCCGTCCTCTTCCTCCATCACTGTGATGTCTTTTATCTCCCAGTAACCCTCCGTCATGTCCGTCCTCTTCCTCCATCACTGTGATGTCTTTTATCTCCCAGTAACCTCCGTCATGTCCATCCTCTTCCTCCATCACTGTGATGTCTTTTATCTCCCAGTAACCCCCCGTCATGTCCGTCCTCTTCCTCCATCACTGTGATGTCTTTTATCTCCCAGTAACCCCCGTCATGTCCGTCCTCTTCCTCTCCATCACTGTGATGTCTTTTATCTCACAGTAACCCCCATCATGTCCGTCCTCTTCCGCCATCACTGTGATGTCTTTTATCTCACAGTAACCCCCCGTCATGTCCGTCCTCTTCCTCCATCACTGTGATGTCTTTTATCTCCCAGTAACCCCCGTCATGTCCGTCCTCTTCCTCCATCACTGTGATGTCTTTTATTTCCCAGTAACCCCCGTCATGTCCGTCCTCTTCCTCCATCACTGTGATGTCTTTTATCTCCCAGTAACCTCCGTCATGTCCATCCTCTTCCTCCATCACTGTGATGTCTTTTATCTAGCAGTAACCTCCATCATGTCCGTCCTCTTCCTCCATCACTGTGATGTCTTTTATCTCCCAGTAACCTCCGTCATGTCCGTCCTCTTCCTCCATCACTGTGATGTCTTTTATCTCCCAGTAACCTCCGTCATGTCCGTCCTCTTCCTCCATCACTGTGATGTCTTTTATCTCCCAGTAACCCCCGTCATGTCCGTCCTCTTCCTCCATCACTGTGATGTCTTTTATCTCCCAGTAACCCTCGTCATGTCCGTCCTCTTCCTCCATCACTGTGATGTCTTTTATCTCCCAGTAACCTCTGTCATGTCCATCCTCTTCCTCCATCACTGTGATGTCTTTTATCTCCCAGTAACCTCCGTCATGTCCATCCTCTTCCTCCATCACTGTGATGTCTTTTATCTCCCAGTAACCCCCATCATGTCCATCCTCTTCCTCCATCACTGTGATGTCTTTTATCTCCCAGTAACCCCCGTCATGTCCGTCCTCTTCCTCCATCACTGTGATGTCTTTTATCTCCCAGTAACCTCCGTCATGTCCATCCTCTTCCTCCATCACTGTGATGTCTTTTATCTCCCAGTAACCTCCATCATGTCCATCCTCTTCGTCCATCCTCTTCGTCCATCACTGTGATGTCTTTTATCTCACAGTAACCCCCATCATGTCCGTCCTCTTCCTCCATCACTGTGATGTCTTTTATCTCCCAGTAACCTCCATCATGTCCATCCTCTTCCTCCATCACTGTGATGTCTTTTATCTCCCAGTAACCCCCATCATGTCCGTCCTCTTCCGCCATCACTGTGATGTCTTTTATCTCCCAGTAACCCCCCGTCATGTCCATCCTCTTCCTCCATCACTGTGATGTCTTTTATCTCACAGTAACCCCCATCATGTCCGTCCTCTTCCTCCATCACTGTGATGTCTTTTATCTCCCAGTAACCCCCGTCATGTCCGTCCTCTTCCTCCATCACTGTGATGTCTTTTATCTCACAGTAACCTCCATCATGTCCGTCCTCTTCCTCCATCACTGTGATGTCTTTTATCTCCCAGTAACCCCCATCATGTCCGTCCTCTTCCTCCATCACTGTGATGTCTTTTATCTCCCAGTAACCCCCGTCATGTCCGTCCTCTTCCTCCATCACTGTGATGTCTTTTATCTCCCAGTAACCCCCATCATGTCCGTCCTCTTCCTCCATCACTGTGATGTCTTTTATCTCCCAGTAACCCTCCGTCATGTCCGTCCTCTTCCTCCATCACTGTGATGTCTTTTATCTCCCAGTAACCCCCATCATGTCCGTCCTCTTCCTCCATCACTGTGATGTCTTTTATCTCCCAGTAACCCTCCGTCATGTCCGTCCTCTTCCTCCATCACTGTGATGTCTTTTATCTCACAGTAACCCCCCGTCATGTCCGTCCTCTTCCTCCATCACTGTGATGTCTTTTATCTCCCAGTAACCCTCCGTCATGTCCGTCCTCTTCCTCCATCACTGTGATGTCTTTTATCTCCCAGTAACCTCCGTCATGTCCATCCTCTTCCTCCATCACTGTGATGTCTTTTATCTCCCAGTAACCCCCCGTCATGTCCGTCCTCTTCCGCCATCACTGTGATGTCTTTTATCTCCCAGTAACCCCCGTCATGTCCGTCCTCTTCCTCCATCACTGTGATGTCTTTTATCTCCCAGTAACCCTCCGTCATGTCCGTCCTCTTCCTCCATCACTGTGATGTCTTTTATCTCCCAGTAACCTCCGTCATGTCCATCCTCTTCCTCCATCACTGTGATGTCTTTTATCTCCCAGTAACCCCCCGTCATGTCCGTCCTCTTCCGCCATCACTGTGATGTCTTTTATCTCCCAGTAACCTCCGTCATGTCCGTCCTCTTCCTCCATCACTGTGATGTCTTTTATCTCCCAGTAACCCCCGTCATGTCCGTCCTCTTCCTCTCCATCACTGTGATGTCTTTTATCTCACAGTAACCCCCATCATGTCCGTCCTCTTCCGCCATCACTGTGATGTCTTTTATCTCACAGTAACCCCCCGTCATGTCCGTCCTCTTCCTCCATCACTGTGATGTCTTTTATCTCCCAGTAACCCCCGTCATGTCCGTCCTCTTCCTCCATCACTGTGATGTCTTTTATCTCCCAGTAACCCCCGTCATGTCCGTCCTCTTCCTCCATCACTGTGATGTCTTTTATCTCCCAGTAACCCTCCGTCATGTCCGTCCTCTTCCTCCATCACTGTGATGTCTTTTATCTCCCAGTAACCTCCGTCATGTCCATCCTCTTCCTCCATCACTGTGATGTCTTTTATCTCCCAGTAACCTCCGTCATGTCCATCCTCTTCCTCCATCACTGTGATGTCTTTTATCTCCCAGTAACCCCCGTCATGTCCGTCCTCTTCCTCCATCACTGTGATGTCTTTTATCTCCCAGTAACCCCCATCATGTCCATCCTCTTCCTCCATCACTGTGATGTCTTTTATCTCCCAGTAACCCCCGTCATGTCCGTCCTCTTCCTCCATCACTGTGATGTCTTTTATCTCCCAGTAACCTCCGTCATGTCCATCCTCTTCCTCCATCACTGTGATGTCTTTTATCTCCCAGTAACCTCCATCATGTCCATCCTCTTCGTCCATCACTGTGATGTCTTTTATCTCACAGTAACCCCCATCATGTCCGTCCTCTTCCTCCATCACTGTGATGTCTTTTATCTCCCAGTAACCTCCATCATGTCCATCCTCTTCCTCCATCACTGTGATGTCTTTTATCTCCCAGTAACCCCCATCATGTCCGTCCTCTTCCTCCATCACTGTGATGTCTTTTATCTCACAGTAACCCCCGTCATGTCCGTCCTCTTCCTCCATCACTGTGATGTCTTTTATCTCCCAGTAACCTCCGTCATGTCCATCCTCTTCCTCCATCACTGTGATGTCTTTTATCTCCCAGTAACCCCCCGTCATGTCCGTCCTCTTCCGCCATCACTGTGATGTCTTTTATCTCCCAGTAACCCCCCGTCATGTCCGTCCTCTTCCGCCATCACTGTGATGTCTTTTATCTCCCAGTAACCTCCGTCATGTCCGTCCTCTTCCTCCATCACTGTGATGTCTTTTATCTCCCAGTAACCCCCGTCATGTCCGTCCTCTTCCTCTCCATCACTGTGATGTCTTTTATCTCACAGTAACCCCCATCATGTCCGTCCTCTTCCTCCATCACTGTGATGTCTTTTATCTCACAGTAACCCCCCGTCATGTCCGTCCTCTTCCTCCATCACTGTGATGTCTTTTATCTCCCAGTAACCTCCGTCATGTCCGTCCTCTTCCTCCATCACTGTGATGTCTTTTATCTCCCAGTAACCTCCGTCATGTCCGTCCTCTTCCTCCATCACTGTGATGTCTTTTATCTCCCAGTAACCCCCGTCATGTCCGTCCTCTTCCGCCATCACTGTGATGTCTTTTATCTCACAGTAACCCCCCGTCATGTCCGTCCTCTTCCTCCATCACTGTGATGTCTTTTATCTCCCAGTAACCCCCGTCATGTCCGTCCTCTTCCTCCATCACTGTGATGTCTTTTATTTCCCAGTAACCCCCGTCATGTCCGTCCTCTTCCTCCATCACTGTGATGTCTTTTATCTCCCAGTAACCTCCGTCATGTCCGTCCTCTTCCTCCATCACTGTGATGTCTTTTATCTCCCAGTAACCTCCGTCATGTCCGTCCTCTTCCTCCATCACTGTGATGTCTTTTATCTCCCAGTAACCCCCGTCATGTCCGTCCTCTTCCTCTCCATCACTGTGATGTCTTTTATCTCACAGTAACCCCCATCATGTCCGTCCTCTTCCTCCATCACTGTGATGTCTTTTATCTCACAGTAACCCCCCGTCATGTCCGTCCTCTTCCTCCATCACTGTGATGTCTTTTATCTCCCAGTAACCTCCGTCATGTCCGTCCTCTTCCTCCATCACTGTGATGTCTTTTATCTCCCAGTAACCTCCGTCATGTCCGTCCTCTTCCTCCATCACTGTGATGTCTTTTATCTCCCAGTAACCCCCGTCATGTCCGTCCTCTTCCGCCATCACTGTGATGTCTTTTATCTCACAGTAACCCCCCGTCATGTCCGTCCTCTTCCTCCATCACTGTGATGTCTTTTATCTCCCAGTAACCCCCGTCATGTCCGTCCTCTTCCTCCATCACTGTGATGTCTTTTATTTCCCAGTAACCCCCGTCATGTCCGTCCTCTTCCTCCATCACTGTGATGTCTTTTATCTCCCAGTAACCTCCGTCATGTCCGTCCTCTTCCTCCATCACTGTGATGTCTTTTATCTCCCAGTAACCTCCGTCATGTCCGTCCTCTTCCTCCATCACTGTGATGTCTTTTATCTCCCAGTAACCTCCGTCATGTCCGTCCTCTTCCTCCATCACTGTGATGTCTTTTATCTCCCAGTAACCCCCGTCATGTCCGTCCTCTTCCTCCATCACTGTGATGTCTTTTATCTCCCAGTAACCCTCGTCATGTCCGTCCTCTTCCTCCATCACTGTGATGTCTTTTATCTCCCAGTAACCTCTGTCATGTCCATCCTCTTCCTCCATCACTGTGATGTCTTTTATCTCCCAGTAACCTCCGTCATGTCCATCCTCTTCCTCCATCACTGTGATGTCTTTTATCTCCCAGTAACCCCCATCATGTCCATCCTCTTCCTCCATCACTGTGATGTCTTTTATCTCCCAGTAACCCCCGTCATGTCCGTCCTCTTCCTCCATCACTGTGATGTCTTTTATCTCCCAGTAACCTCCGTCATGTCCATCCTCTTCCTCCATCACTGTGATGTCTTTTATCTCCCAGTAACCTCCATCATGTCCATCCTCTTCGTCCATCCTCTTCGTCCATCACTGTGATGTCTTTTATCTCACAGTAACCCCCATCATGTCCGTCCTCTTCCTCCATCACTGTGATGTCTTTTATCTCCCAGTAACCTCCATCATGTCCATCCTCTTCCTCCATCACTGTGATGTCTTTTATCTCCAAGTAACCCCCATCATGTCCGTCCTCTTCCGCCATCACTGTGATGTCTTTTATCTCCCAGTAACCCCCCGTCATGTCCATCCTCTTCCTCCATCACTGTGATGTCTTTTATCTCACAGTAACCCCCATCATGTCCGTCCTCTTCCTCCATCACTGTGATGTCTTTTATCTCCCAGTAACCCCCGTCATGTCCGTCCTCTTCCTCCATCACTGTGATGTCTTTTATCTCACAGTAACCTCCATCATGTCCGTCCTCTTCCGCCATCACTGTGATGTATTTTATCTCCCAGTAACCCCCGTCATGTCCGTCCTCTTCCTCCATCACTGTGATGTCTTTTATCTCACAGTAACCCCCCGTCATGTCCGTCCTCTTCCGCCATCACTGTGATGTCTTTTATCTCCCAGTAACCCCCGTCATGTCCGTCCTCTTCCTCCATCACTGTGATGTCTTTTATCTCCCAGTAACCTCCGTCATGTCCATCCTCTTCCTCCATCACTGTGATGTCTTTTATCTCCCAGTAACCTCCATCATGTCCATCCTCTTCCTCCATCACTGTGATGTCTTTTATCTCCCAGTAACCTCCGTCATGTCCATCCTCTTCCTCCATCACTGTGATGTCTTTTATCTCCCAGTAACCCCCATCATGTCCATCCTCTTCCTCCATCACTGTGATGTCTTTTATCTCCCAGTAACCCCCATCATGTCCGTCCTCTTCCTCCATCACTGTGATGTCTTTTATCTCCCAGTAACCTCCATCATGTCCATCCTCTTCCTCCATCACTGTGATGTCTTTTATCTCCCAGTAACCCCCATCATGTCCGTCCTCTTCCGCCATCACTGTGATGTCTTTTATCTCCCAGTAACCCCCGTCATGTCCGTCCTCTTCCTCCATCACTGTGATGTCTTTTATCTCACAGTAACCTCCATCATGTCCGTCCTCTTCCGCCATCACTGTGATGTATTTTATCTCCCAGTAACCCCCGTCATGTCCGTCCTCTTCCTCCATCACTGTGATGTCTTTTATCTCACAGTAACCCCCCGTCATGTCCGTCCTCTTCCGCCATCACTGTGATGTCTTTTATCTCACAGTAACCCCCCGTCATGTCCGTCCTCTTCCGCCATCACTGTGATGTCTTTTATCTACCAGTAATCCCCGTCATGTCCGTCCTCTTCCTCCATCACTGTGATGTCTTTTATCTACCAGTAATCCCCGTCATGTCCGTCCTCTTCCTCCATCACTGTGATGTATTTTATCTCCCAGTAACCCCCATCATGTCCGTCCTCTTCCTCCATCACTGTGATGTCTTTTATCTCCCAGTAACCCTCCGTCATGTCCGTCCTCTTCCTCCATCACTGTGATGTCTTTTATCTCCCAGTAACCCCCATCATGTCCGTCCTCTTCCTCCATCACTGTGATGTCTTTTATCTCCCAGTAACCCTCCGTCATGTCCGTCCTCTTCCTCCATCACTGTGATGTCTTTTATCTCCCAGTAACCTCCGTCATGTCCATCCTCTTCCTCCATCACTGTGATGTCTTTTATCTCCCAGTAACCCCCCGTCATGTCCGTCCTCTTCCTCCATCACTGTGATGTCTTTTATCTCCCAGTAACCCTCCGTCATGTCCATCCTCTTCCTCCATCACTGTGATGTCTTTTATCTCCCAGTAACCTCCGTCATGTCCGTCCTCTTCCTCCATCACTGTGATGTCTTTTATCTCCCAGTAACCCCCCGTCATGTCCGTCCTCTTCCGCCATCACTGTGATGTCTTTTATCTCCCAGTAACCCCCCGTCATGTCCGTCCTCTTCCTCCATCACTGTGATGTCTTTTATCTCCCAGTAACCCCCGTCATGTCCGTCCTCTTCCTCTCCATCACTGTGATGTCTTTTATCTCACAGTAACCCCCATCATGTCCGTCCTCTTCCGCCATCACTGTGATGTCTTTTATCTCCCAGTAACCCCCGTCATGTCCGTCCTCTTCCTCCATCACTGTGATGTCTTTTATCTCCCAGTAACCCCCGTCATGTCCGTCCTCTTCCTCCATCACTGTGATGTCTTTTATCTCCCAGTAACCTCCGTCATGTCCATCCTCTTCCTCCATCACTGTGATGTCTTTTATCTAGCAGTAACCTCCATCATGTCCGTCCTCTTCCTCCATCACTGTGATGTCTTTTATCTCCCAGTAACCTCCGTCATGTCCGTCCTCTTCCTCCATCACTGTGATGTCTTTTATCTCCCAGTAACCTCCGTCATGTCCGTCCTCTTCCTCCATCACTGTGATGTCTTTTATCTCCCAGTAACCCCCGTCATGTCCGTCCTCTTCCTCCATCACTGTGATGTCTTTTATCTCCCAGTAACCCTCCGTCATGTCCGTCCTCTTCCTCCATCACTGTGATGTCTTTTATCTCCCAGTAACCTCTGTCATGTCCATCCTCTTCCTCCATCACTGTGATGTCTTTTATCTCCCAGTAACCTCCGTCATGTCCATCCTCTTCCTCCATCACTGTGATGTCTTTTATCTCCCAGTAACCCCCATCATGTCCATCCTCTTCCTCCATCACTGTGATGTCTTTTATCTCCCAGTAACCCCCGTCATGTCCGTCCTCTTCCTCCATCACTGTGATGTCTTTTATCTCCCAGTAACCTCCGTCATGTCCATCCTCTTCCTCCATCACTGTGATGTCTTTTATCTCCCAGTAACCTCCATCATGTCCATCCTCTTCGTCCATCACTGTGATGTCTTTTATCTCACAGTAACCCCCATCATGTCCGTCCTCTTCCTCCATCACTGTGATGTCTTTTATCTCCCAGTAACCTCCATCATGTCCATCCTCTTCCTCCATCACTGTGATGTCTTTTATCTCCCAGTAACCCCCATCATGTCAGTCCTCTTCCTCCATCACTGTGATGTCTTTTATCTCACAGTAACCCCCGTCATGTCCGTCCTCTTCCTCCATCACTGTGATGTCTTTTATCTCCCAGTAACCTCCGTCATGTCCATCCTCTTCCTCCATCACTGTGATGTCTTTTATCTCCCAGTAACCCCCCGTCATGTCCGTCCTCTTCCGCCATCACTGTGATGTCTTTTATCTCCCAGTAACCCCCCGTCATGTCCGTCCTCTTCCTCCATCACTGTGATGTCTTTTATCTCCCAGTAACCCCCGTCATGTCCGTCCTCTTCCTCTCCATCACTGTGATGTCTTTTATCTCACAGTAACCCCCATCATGTCCGTCCTCTTCCGCCATCACTGTGATGTCTTTTATCTCACAGTAACCCCCCGTCATGTCCGTCCTCTTCCTCCATCACTGTGATGTCTTTTATCTCCCAGTAACCCCCGTCATGTCCGTCCTCTTCCTCCATCACTGTGATGTCTTTTATTTCCCAGTAACCCCCGTCATGTCCGTCCTCTTCCTCCATCACTGTGATGTCTTTTATCTCCCAGTAACCTCCGTCATGTCCATCCTCTTCCTCCATCACTGTGATGTCTTTTATCTAGCAGTAACCTCCATCATGTCCATCCTCTTCCTCCATCACTGTGATGTCTTTTATCTCCCAGTAACCTCCATCATGTCCGTCCTCTTCCTCCATCACTGTGATGTCTTTTATCTCACAGTAACCTCCGTCATGTCCGTCCTCATCCTCCATCACTGTGATGTCTTTTATCTCCCAGTAACCTCCGTCATGTCCGTCCTCTTCCTCCATCACTGTGATGTCTTTTATCTCCCAGTAACCCCCGTCATGTCCGTCCTCTTCCTCCATCACTGTGATGTCTTTTATCTCCCAGTAACCCTCGTCATGTCCGTCCTCTTCCTCCATCACTGTGATGTCTTTTATCTCCCAGTAACCTCTGTCATGTCCATCCTCTTCCTCCATCACTGTGATGTCTTTTATCTCCCAGTAACCTCCGTCATGTCCATCCTCTTCCTCCATCACTGTGATGTCTTTTATCTCCCAGTAACCCCCATCATGTCCATCCTCTTCCTCCATCACTGTGATGTCTTTTATCTCCCAGTAACCCCCGTCATGTCCGTCCTCTTCCTCCATCACTGTGATGTCTTTTATCTCCCAGTAACCTCCGTCATGTCCATCCTCTTCCTCCATCACTGTGATGTCTTTTATCTCCCAGTAACCTCCATCATGTCCGTCCTCTTCCTCCATCACTGTGATGTCTTTTATCTCCCAGTAACCCCCATCATGTCCGTCCTCTTCCTCCATCACTGTGATGTCTTTTATCTCCCAGTAACCCTCCGTCATGTCCGTCCTCTTCCTCCATCACTGTGATGTCTTTTATCTCCCAGTAACCCCCATCATGTCCGTCCTCTTCCTCCATCACTGTGATGTCTTTTATCTCCCAGTAACCCTCCGTCATGTCCGTCCTCTTCCTCCATCACTGTGATGTCTTTTATCTCCCAGTAACCTCCGTCATGTCCATCCTCTTCCTCCATCACTGTGATGTCTTTTATCTCCCAGTAACCCCCCGTCATGTCCGTCCTCTTCCTCCATCACTGTGATGTCTTTTATCTCCCAGTAACCCCCGTCATGTCCGTCCTCTTCCTCCATCACTGTGATGTCTTTTATCTCCCAGTAACCCCCCGTCATGTCCGTCCTCTTCCGCCATCACTGTGATGTCTTTTATCTCCCAGTAACCCCCCGTCATGTCCGTCCTCTTCCTCCATCACTGTGATGTCTTTTATCTCCCAGTAACCCCCGTCATGTCCGTCCTCTTCCTCTCCATCACTGTGATGTCTTTTATCTCACAGTAACCCCCATCATGTCCGTCCTCTTCCGCCATCACTGTGATGTCTTTTATCTCCCAGTAACCCCCGTCATGTCCGTCCTCTTCCTCCATCACTGTGATGTCTTTTATCTCCCAGTAACCCCCGTCATGTCCGTCCTCTTCCTCCATCACTGTGATGTCTTTTATCTCCCAGTAACCTCCGTCATGTCCATCCTCTTCCTCCATCACTGTGATGTCTTTTATCTAGCAGTAACCTCCATCATGTCCGTCCTCTTCCTCCATCACTGTGATGTCTTTTATCTCCCAGTAACCTCCGTCATGTCCGTCCTCTTCCTCCATCACTGTGATGTCTTTTATCTCCCAGTAACCTCCGTCATGTCCGTCCTCTTCCTCCATCACTGTGATGTCTTTTATCTCCCAGTAACCCCCGTCATGTCCGTCCTCTTCCTCCATCACTGTGATGTCTTTTATCTCCCAGTAACCCTCCGTCATGTCCGTCCTCTTCCTCCATCACTGTGATGTCTTTTATCTCCCAGTAACCTCTGTCATGTCCATCCTCTTCCTCCATCACTGTGATGTCTTTTATCTCCCAGTAACCTCCGTCATGTCCATCCTCTTCCTCCATCACTGTGATGTCTTTTATCTCCCAGTAACCCCCATCATGTCCATCCTCTTCCTCCATCACTGTGATGTCTTTTATCTCCCAGTAACCTCCATCATGTCCATCCTCTTCGTCCATCACTGTGATGTCTTTTATCTCACAGTAACCCCCATCATGTCCGTCCTCTTCCTCCATCACTGTGATGTCTTTTATCTCCCAGTAACCTCCATCATGTCCATCCTCTTCCTCCATCACTGTGATGTCTTTTATCTCCCAGTAACCCCCATCATGTCCGTCCTCTTCCTCCATCACTGTGATGTCTTTTATCTCACAGTAACCCCCGTCATGTCCGTCCTCTTCCTCCATCACTGTGATGTCTTTTATCTCCCAGTAACCTCCGTCATGTCCATCCTCTTCCTCCATCACTGTGATGTCTTTTATCTCCCAGTAACCCCCCGTCATGTCCGTCCTCTTCCGCCATCACTGTGATGTCTTTTATCTCCCAGTAACCCCCCGTCATGTCCGTCCTCTTCCTCCATCACTGTGATGTCTTTTATCTCCCAGTAACCCCCGTCATGTCCGTCCTCTTCCTCTCCATCACTGTGATGTCTTTTATCTCACAGTAACCCCCGTCATGTCCGTCCTCTTCCTCTCCATCACTGTGATGTCTTTTATCTCACAGTAACCCCCATCATGTCCGTCCTCTTCCGCCATCACTGTGATGTCTTTTATCTCACAGTAACCCCCCGTCATGTCCGTCCTCTTCCTCCATCACTGTGATGTCTTTTATCTCCCAGTAACCCCCGTCATGTCCGTCCTCTTCCTCCATCACTGTGATGTCTTTTATTTCCCAGTAACCCCCGTCATGTCCGTCCTCTTCCTCCATCACTGTGATGTCTTTTATCTCCCAGTAACCTCCGTCATGTCCATCCTCTTCCTCCATCACTGTGATGTCTTTTATCTAGCAGTAACCTCCATCATGTCCGTCCTCTTCCTCCATCACTGTGATGTCTTTTATCTCCCAGTAACCTCCGTCATGTCCGTCCTCATCCTCCATCACTGTGATGTCTTTTATCTCCCAGTAACCTCCGTCATGTCCGTCCTCTTCCTCCATCACTGTGATGTCTTTTATCTCCCAGTAACCCTCGTCATGTCCGTCCTCTTCCTCCATCACTGTGATGTCTTTTATCTCCCAGTAACCTCTGTCATGTCCATCCTCTTCCTCCATCACTGTGATGTCTTTTATCTCCCAGTAACCTCCGTCATGTCCATCCTCTTCCTCCATCACTGTGATGTCTTTTATCTCCCAGTAACCCCCATCATG
Organism: Rana muscosa; assembly: GCA_029206835.1. NCBI lineage: Eukaryota > Metazoa > Chordata > Amphibia > Anura > Ranidae > Rana > Rana muscosa. Next base: position 17,609,932 of record JARGYO010000094.1, on the reverse strand, counting down.
TCCATCCTCTTCCTCCATCACTGTGATGTCTTTTATCTCCCAGTAACCCCCGTCATGTCCGTCCTCTTCCTCCATCACTGTGATGTCTTTTATCTCCCAGTAACCTCCGTCATGTCCATCCTCTTCCTCCATCACTGTGATGTCTTTTATCTCCCAGTAACCTCCATCATGTCCATCCTCTTCGTCCATCCTCTTCGTCCATCACTGTGATGTCTTTTATCTCACAGTAACCCCCATCATGTCCGTCCTCTTCCTCCATCACTGTGATGTCTTTTATCTCCCAGTAACCTCCATCATGTCCATCCTCTTCCTCCATCACTGTGATGTCTTTTATCTCCCAGTAACCCCCATCATGTCCGTCCTCTTCCTCCATCACTGTGATGTCTTTTATCTCCCAGTAACTCCCCGTCATGTCCATCCTCTTCCTCCATCACTGTGATGTCTTTTATCTCACAGTAACCCCCATCATGTCCGTCCTCTTCCTCCATCACTGTGATGTCTTTTATCTCCCAGTAACCCCCGTCATGTCCGTCCTCTTCCTCCATCACTGTGATGTCTTTTATCTCACAGTAACCTCCATCATGTCCGTCCTCTTCCGCCATCACTGTGATGTATTTTATCTCCCAGTAACCCCCGTCATGTCCGTCCTCTTCCTCCATCACTGTGATGTCTTTTATCTCACAGTAACCCCCCGTCATGTCCGTCCTCTTCCGCCATCACTGTGATGTCTTTTATCTCCCAGTAACCCCCGTCATGTCCGTCCTCTTCCTCCATCACTGTGATGTCTTTTATCTCCCAGTAACCTCCGTCATGTCCGTCCTCTTCCTCCATCACTGTGATGTCTTTTATCTCCCAGTAACCCCCATCATGTCCGTCCTCTTCCTCCATCACTGTGATGTCTTTTATCTCCCAGTAACCTCCGTCATGTCCATCCTCTTCCTCCATCACTGTGATGTCTTTTATCTCCCAGTAACCCCCCGTCATGTCCGTCCTCTTCCGCCATCACTGTGATGTCTTTTATCTCCCAGTAACCCCCCGTCATGTCCGTCCTCTTCCTCCATCACTGTGATGTCTTTTATCTCCCAGTAACCCCCGTCATGTCCGTCCTCTTCCTCTCCATCACTGTGATGTCTTTTATCTCACAGTAACCCCCATCATGTCCGTCCTCTTCCGCCATCACTGTGATGTCTTTTATCTCACAGTAACCCCCCGTCATGTCCGTCCTCTTCCTCCATCACTGTGATGTCTTTTATCTCCCAGTAACCCCCGTCATGTCCGTCCTCTTCCTCCATCACTGTGATGTCTTTTATCTCCCAGTAACCCCCGTCATGTCCGTCCTCTTCCTCCATCACTGTGATGTCTTTTATCTCCCAGTAACCTCCGTCATGTCCATCCTCTTCCTCCATCACTGTGATGTCTTTTATCTAGCAGTAACCTCCATCATGTCCGTCCTCTTCCTCCATCACTGTGATGTCTTTTATCTCCCAGTAACCTCCATCATGTCCGTCCTCTTCCTCCATCACTGTGATGTCTTTTATCTCCCAGTAACCTCCGTCATGTCCGTCCTCTTCCTCCATCACTGTGATGTCTTTTATCTCCCAGTAACCCCCGTCATGTCCGTCCTCTTCCTCCATCACTGTGATGTCTTTTATCTCCCAGTAACCCTCCGTCATGTCCGTCCTCTTCCTCCATCACTGTGATGTCTTTTATCTCCCAGTAACCTCTGTCATGTCCATCCTCTTCCTCCATCACTGTGATGTCTTTTATCTCCCAGTAACCTCCGTCATGTCCATCCTCTTCCTCCATCACTGTGATGTCTTTTATCTCCCAGTAACCCCCATCATGTCCATCCTCTTCCTCCATCACTGTGATGTCTTTTATCTCCCAGTAACCCCCGTCATGTCCGTCCTCTTCCTCCATCACTGTGATGTCTTTTATCTCCCAGTAACCTCCGTCATGTCCATCCTCTTCCTCCATCACTGTGATGTCTTTTATCTCCCAGTAACCTCCGTCATGTCCGTCCTCTTCCTCCATCACTGTGATGTCTTTTATCTCACAGTAACCCTCCATCATGTCCATCCTCTTCCTCCATCACTGTGATGTCTTTTATCTCACAGTAACCCTCCATCATGTCCATCCTCTTCCTCCATCACTGTGATGTCTTTTATCTCCCAGTAACCTCCGTCATGTCCATCCTCCTCCTCCATCACTGTGATGTCTTTTATCTCCCAGTAACCTCCATCATGTCCATCCTCTTCCTCCATCACTGTGATGTCTTTTATCTCCCAGTAACCCCCGTCATGTCCGTCCTCTTCCTCCATCACTGTGATGTCTTTTATCTCCCAGTAACCTCTGTCATGTCCGTCCTCTTCTCTTTTATCTCCCAGTAATCCCCGTCATGTCCATCCTCTTCCTCCATCACTGTGATGTCTTTTATCTCCCAGTAACCTCTGTCATATCCATCCTCTTCCTCCATCACTGTGATGTCTTTTATCTCCCAGTAACCTCCGTCATGTCCATCCTCTTCCTCCATCACTGTGATGTTTTTTATCTCCCAGTAACCCCCATCATGTCCATCCTCTTCCTCCATCACTGTGATGTCTTTTATCTCCCAGTAACCCCCATCATGTCCGTCCTCTTCCTCCATCACTGTGATGTCTTTTATCTCCCAGTAACCTCCATCATGTCCATCCTCTTCCTCCATCACTGTGATGTCTTTTATCTCCCAGTAACCCCCATCATGTCCGTCCTCTTCCGCCATCACTGTGATGTCTTTTATCTCCCAGTAACCCCCATCATGTCCGTCCTCTTCCTCCATCACTGTGATGTCTTTTATCTCCCAGTAACCCCCGTCATGTCCGTCCTCTTCCTCCATCACTGTGATGTCTTTTATCTCCCAGTAACCCCCCGTCATGTCCGTCCTCTTCCGCCATCACTGTGATGTCTTTTATCTACCAGTAACCCCCCGTCATGTCCGTCCTCTTCCTCCATCACTGTGATGTCTTTTATCTCACAGTAACCCCCCGTCATGTCCGTCCTCTTCCGCCATCACTGTGATGTCTTTTATCTACCAGTAATCCCCGTCATGTCCGTCCTCTTCCTCCATCACTGTGATGTATTTTATCTCCCAGTAACCCCCGTCATGTCCGTCCTCTTCCTCCATCACTGTGATGTCTTTTATCTCCCAGTAACCTCCATCATGTCCGTCCTCTTCCTCCATCACTGTGATGTCTTTTATCTCCCAGTAACCTCCGTCATGTTCGTCCTCTTCCTCCATCACTGTGATGTCTTTTATCTCCCAGTAACCTCCGTCATGTCCGTCCTCTTCCTCCATCACTGTGATGTCTTTTATCTCACAGTAACCCCCCGTCATGTCCGTCCTCTTCCGCCATCACTGTGATGTCTTTTATCTCACAGTAACCCCCTGTCATGTCCGTCCTCTTCCTCCATCACTGTGATGTCTTTTATCTCCCAGTAACCTCCGTCATGTCCGTCCTCTTCCTCCATCACTGTGATGTCTTTTATCTCACAGTAACCCCCCGTCATGTCCGTCCTCTTCCGCCATCACTGTGATGTCTTTTATCTCACAGTAACCCCCTGTCATGTCCGTCCTCTTCCTCCATCACTGTGATGTCTTTTATCTCACAGTAACACAGTAACAGTAGGCTCAGAAAGGCTTGTTGTTTTCTCCCTACAGGTGGACATGTGCTCCTCCTGGCAGGGACGCTGTCCGCCAATCCCTGTTAGCACAGGCCAACCTGGCCCCCTAGCCAATAGGAAGAGCCTGTGCGCACATGCGCAGTAGCCCTCCAGCACTCCGCATTGTGTGGAGGAGCTGACCCCATGACGTCAGACACCGCTCGTCTGAGTGGCGTCACTTGACGGCGGGGTTGGGGAGCCAATTTAACGGCCCCGTCTGGGACTGTGAGTGTGAGCCTCGTGTAGACTCTCCTAGGGCAGACACTGCTGGATGGAACGCTATAGGTAAGCCAGGCTGCTGCGTGATATTGTGTGGATTATGTCTCCACACACTCTGTTTTCAGCATACTAATCTTATTCCTCCCTCTTCCCTGTATGTCCTTACTGTTCCCCTTCCTCTCCCCTCCTTGTTTCAGCAGCCTTGATTACAACTTTGACTGATGCTGTATAGCGTAGTGTTCCTCACTGTGCTGTTGTTACAAATGGCCGTTGTACCTGGTTCAAACTTACTTTAATGCTAAGCCATCCGCATCTTGCATCTGTTCTGCCCTATTATATCCAGTCTTTCATATTAATTGGTAAGATCCATTGATGGATATGGTGTATGGGTTCTTATTCTCCAGGCTTGGTCCTTTCTGTTCACTTTTTCCACCTCTCCTCTCCCCCCCTTCTTCCCCCCTCCTTTTTCCTCTCCCCTTCCCCCCAGCCCCCCTCCTCCCGGTGTCCCCTCTGTCTTTCCTGTTCCCTCTCATCCCCTCCCCTTCTTACCCCTTCATTCCCGTCCTCACTCCCCCCTCCCCTCTCTCTTCTCCCCTCCCCCTTCCCACTTTTCCCCTCCCCCTCCAAACCCCCCCTGTCTCTTTTCGCTCCCCCCACCCCCCCTTTTCCTCCTTCCCTTCGCTCCTCCCCCTTCTTCTCCCCCCCTCCCAATACCCCTCCCACTTTTCTCCTTCTTTCCCCCTCCCCCCTCCTTCACTTCTCACTCTGTTCACGTTCCTCCTTCCATCACGGGGTGACCTCACCTTCCTCAAAGAATGTAGAGTAAATAGTAATAATGGTAATATGATTTTATCATCTTACTAGAGAGTGGCATGCAATCCCCCTCGTTCGCCGCGGTGGGGGGTTTTATGAGCCTTCGCTGGTCCGCGGCCCCAACTGGGTGAGCAGATTTTCCTTTTTGTTGGCAATGACGGTATACAATATTTAGTAACATGATGTACTGCTATGTGTATTCTGTTTTTATTCTGTGCTAGAATGATTGTACTGTATTATCTGTCACGCAGATATCCCTCCTGAAGAAGCGTTTGAGTCCGCGAAACCGGTAGAGGATCCCCCTTTGGGCCAGTCTCCACTGCAATGGACACTTTACGGGGTCCCCCGTTACTAGTAACTGCTGTTTTTCTATGTGGGGTCTGGCTTATGTGAATACTTTTAAGCTTGTATACATTTTATGTACAATAAATATTTTTTATGACATTTATGTGTTATGTTATCAGTACCAAGACCAACTAATCCCCTCTACTAGGTGATCACAGTTTGGTACAGGCAGTACTAGCAACTGCCACCATGTGTTCACCCAGGCAAATTGCTCTAGATGTCAGATATAAAAATAAGGTAGAGATTACCCATGGGGTCTCTACTACTAACAGAGAACAATGGAGCAAAAGTAGAGAAAGAAGAAGGAAAAATAAATAAAAGGGAGGGGAGGGGTAAGGAGGAAAGGGGGTGCCACCATCCAGTTCCCCAAACATGTCCGGGGGAAGCCTTACGAGGCCTCCCACAACCAGGGAACTAAGAGACCAGCTCTGCGTATTTCTTGGAATAGACAAATTTGTGCCAATAGAATCATTTTATGAGAAATTTCTCATAAAGGCCCTTCTCCGTGGCCACCAAGTCCACATTTTCAGCCAACCAGCGACCGACGGTGGCTGACTCTGCTTCCAAAACAGCGGGATGCAGCCTTTCATCGCTGTGTGCAGGAGAGGCAATATGGATCTCCTGTAAATCTTGGTCGGAATCTCATGGTGGTGCAGAAGAAAGAACTTGGGGGTCCATGGTAGTTCTCTGTCAGTGAACTTCTGGACTATGTGGTGGACCTCCTTCCAGAAGGATTGAAGGAGGCGGCAGGGCCAGAAGATGTGGAGGAGTGAACCAGTGTCCTCCCCACACCTCCAGTATAGGTCTGAGCTCTGGGGGAACATCTTATGGATCCTCTGCGGTGTGTAGTACCAGTGGGTCAGCACCTTGAATCCTGACTCTTGATGTCCGGCACAGATGGAAGTTTTGTAGGAAAAGAGGAAAAGTCTATTGACTTGTTTCTTCGTAAATTATAGTCCCAGCTCTCGTTCCCATTTGGCAACATATGGAGGTCTAAAGTCTGGGGGTTGGAATAATAATAGTTGGTAAGTTTGGGATATCGCATGACGCATTGGAGACTTCTCTAGGCAAATATACGTGCCATTTTAGAGTTTATGAGGGAAGTAGAGCCCCCCGTACTGCCCAGACTACATGGGGAGCAGTGGCAAGATAGACTTGGTGTCATCTTTTTTTCCACAATGGGACACTTGTATGTGGACAACTTCTATACAAGCGTTACACTTTTTTTTTTCTTTTAAATCAGATCCTTTTTTTATTTTTATATGCAAACAACATTGAGACAATACAGACAAATTATACAAACAGAATCACATAAAATAAAACACAACCCAAGAAAATAAAAAAAAAGTGAACTTCGGCTGTTTGATCGTTCACCGAATTTTGAACATTATGGGTCGTTCGCGCCAAATTCGAGTGGAGCGTCACGGCCCATAATTCACTGTGGCATCGCAGTGCATTGCTGGCTGATTATTGGCCAAGCATGCACTATGACCCGCATGCTTTTGCCAATCACAGCACGGAAAAAACGGAGAGCCATAATTGGCCAAAGCCAGGGTGGCTTTGACCAATTATGTCTCAGGGGGTTTAGTACACGCCCGACACTTTATGAGGCCGCATGCGTGGCGGTCTTGTATAGTGTGTTGCAGCGGTGGTTAAAGACAAAGAGAGAGAGACAGTGTAATTTAATTTGAGTTAGATAGAGCAGGCAGGCGAGTCAGTTAGCTTCAGTGTCAGGGAACCAACGGCAGGAGAAGGGCTTTAGGACCCAGGATCTCTACAAGCAGGTCACATGGGCCTATATAAGGAAGTCTGCTAGTGTCTGCATTTGCTCGATTATCGTCAGCTTCTCCTGTGTTCTTGTGTCTTGCATCTCCTGCCTGTCTGCTCTCCTGTGTACCAAACCCGGCTTGCCTGACCTGCTCCTGTTGACTTCCTAGCGTATACCTGACCCCGGCCTGGCTAACGGACTCCGCTTACCTTGTCTTCTGTGCTAAGACTCAGCTCTGCTGTGTTCTCGGACTGTCTTGCTGTGTTTGACCCCCTGGCCTGGCTTTTGACCCTGCTATCAGAACATTCCACTAGTCCTTACCCTTTGGACCTCCTAAGCACACCTGCTGTCCTGCAGTCTGCCTGTCCTACCAAGTTCCTGGCAACCAGCACTACCTACCAGGCAACCCGTGCTTCTGTGGGCACCACACCCCCTGTGTCATCTTCAGGGCTGTGCTGCACTCGGCCGCAAGGGGCGCCCTCTCTGCTACTCGGCCTCACATCAGAGACTTGACAGTATAATCCAGCCATGTCTGAGGCCGGCAGAGGTGCGTCCCCGTTAGAGGCATTATGTCAACAGGCCGCTACTCTGACCCAAGCAATCCAGACACTGCAAGAAGGATACCTCCAGCTAGAGGAGAGATTGCAACACCTGTCAGAGTCATCTGCTTCTGCGGACCCGGTCCCAGCTTCTCCCAGTTCCACCCACGTACGTTCCTCTGTGGCCCCTACGATGGTGTTCCCTCCTCCAGAACCCCGTGTTCCTGTGCCTGAACGGTTTTCCGGGGATCGAAGAAAGTTTAGATCCTTCAGGAATGCCTGCCTATTGTACCTATCCTTGCAGCCCCGGACTTTTGCTTTAGAAACTGTTAAGGTCGGGTTCCTCATCTCCCTGCTATCCAATGAACCCCAGACCTGGGCCCACAGTTTATGGGAACAAAGAAGCCCAGTCATTAACACAGTGGACACATTCCTGGCAGCCATGTCACAACTCTACGAGGACCCCCAGCGTACAGCCACCGCCGAAGCCGCCCTGCATTCACTACAGCAGGGTAGTCGACCAGTGGAGGACTATACCGTGGACTTCCGTCGGTGGTCTGCAGACACAGGCTGGAACGAGGCTGCCCTCAAGCACCAGTTCCGCTTAGGACTTTCTGAGTCTCTCAAAGATGAGCTGGCCAGGATTGGGGTCCCCACTACACTTGAGGATCTCATCCAGTCATCCATCCAGCTGGATCGACGTTTACGTTAGAGACAGTCCGAACGAGCTCAGTCCTCCAGGCCTGCCATGATGCCGCCTAAAGTTTCCACTTCATCAGTGCCTGCTCCCACTGGTACTTCTATCCCAGTTCCTAGACAAACCGGCCTGCTAAGTTCCGCATTAACCCCAGATGAAAGGCGTCATCGTATGCAATCAAGGCTCTGCCTCTATTGTGGAGGAAGCGGACATTTCTTGTATAACTGCCCCAGAAGGCCCAAGAAGCCACCTTCCTACCCTCCAGTGTATTTCCAGGTTTCCGGAGCTTCTCCTTCACACCTAGTGCTACCCATTACGCTGCAATTTGGAAAAGAAGAGACCCGGCTGCAGGCCATTATTGATTCTGGAGCATGCAGCTGCTTTGTGGACTTGAACCTGGTGAGAAACCTGAAGTTGCCCCTCCTCCAAAAGAAACAGGGACTTGAAGTCCGCCTGGCCGATGGCACATTGCCTAGTTCTGGCCCTGTTACCCAGGAGACTGTCCCTCTGCTTATCACCACTCCTGATGGCCATCAGGAATTCATACGCTTTGACGCTCTAAGCTCGCCTATGTCTCCAGTTATCCTAGGAATTCCATGGCTCCAAGCCCACAACCCTCAGATCAATTGGATCAAGAAGGAGGTCCTGTTCACCTCTCCCTATTGCCAGCAGCATTGCTTTATTCCTGAACCCAGAGACATTACCAGTTGCTTGACAGTCCACCCTGTATCTACCACTAACCAGAATATACCCCAGGCATACCAAGAATTCCTGAATGTCTTTGATAAGAAAAAAGCTGACGTTCTACCACCACATCGGCCATATGACTGTCCAATAGAATTACTTCCAGGGGCCGAGATTCCATTTGGACGAATATTCCCTCTCTCTGAAATGGAATTGGGAACTCTGCGACAATATATCGATGAAAATTTGGCTAAGGGCTTCATCCGAGCTTCCTCCTCTCCTGCCGGTGCCGGAATCTTTTTTGTCGAGAAGAAAGACAAGTCTTTAAGACCATGCGTGGATTATAGGGAGCTCAATAAAATCACAATAAAGAACCGCTACCCACTGCCATTAGTTCCTGAACTTTTCCAGAGATTCCGTACGGCCCAAGTATTTACCAAGCTCGACCTCCGGGGTGCCTATAACCTTGTTCGGATCCGTAAGGGCGATGAATGGAAGACAGCATTCAGAACAAGGTTCGGACACTTCGAGTATCTTGTAATGCCCTTTGGGCTCTGTAACGCCCCGGCGACGTTCCAGCACTTCGTCAACGATATTTTCCGGGAATATCTTGACTACTTCGTCATCATCTATCTGGATGACATTCTCATATTTTCGGCTACTCTGGAGCTCCACCGGACCCATGTAAAGACAGTGCTGCTCACACTAAGAAAACATGGACTTTATGTGAAAGCGGAAAAGTGTGACTTCGAGAAGAAATCAATACAATTCCTAGGACTGATCATCTCCACGGGCGGTGTAGCTATGGATCCACAGAAAGTGCAGGCAATCCTGGATTGGCCAACTCCATCAGACAAGAAAGGGGTGCAAAGGTTTGTGGGCTTTGCGAACTTCTATAGGAGGGTTATAAGAAACTTCTCCTCCATCATCTCACCCATTACCCAGTTGACCCGCTTACATACCCGTTTCCAGTGGTCCTCCGAAGCCCAAACTGCTTTCGAGAGACTAAAGTTATTGTTTACCTCTGCACCAATCCTTCAACACCCTGAGCCTGCCCTGCCATACATCTTGGAGGTCGATGCCTCAGAAGTAGCTACAGGAGCAGTCCTTTCACAACGCCAGGGACCCAAGTCCTTGCTTCACCCCGTGGCCTTCTCCTCGCGGAAAATGAGCCAGCCCGAGAGGAACTATGATGTAGGAGACCGCGAGCTCTTGGCTATTAAAACAGCCTTAGAGGAGTGGAGATACCTTCTTGAGGGGTCTGCTCACCCCATAATGATATTTACAGATCATCGGAACCTCGAATACCTCCGTACTGCCAAACGTCTGAGACCCCGTCAAGCCCGCTGGGCTCTGTTCTTTTCAAGGTTCAACTTCCACATCACCTACCGCCCCGGCTCCAAGAACGGAAAGGCCGATGCCCTATCCCGAATGTTTCCCGATACTCCGGAGGAGACAATATCTAGTACAATCCTGTCACCTCAGAACTTTCTTCTGATCCAACCTGATCTAAGATCTTCTCTTGAACAGGCTTCCCTCCAATGCCAAGAACCAGAAGCATCCTCTCTAAGAAACCAGGAAGGGTACCTCTGGCATCAGGACAAGATCTTCGTTCCGCAACAAACCCGAATACAGGTACTGAAGACCTTGCATGACCACCAACTCGCTGGCCACTCCGGAGTGCGGAAAACTACGGATCTTATCCAACGATCCTTCTGGTGGCCTACCTTGAAATCTGATTGCAGGGAGTTTGTTAGCTCCTGCACTACCTGCCAGCGAAATAAAGGGTCCAACGTCAAGTCGTGGGGTCTGTTACGTCCTCTGCCAGTGCCAGAACAACCATGGAGAAATATATCTATGGACTTTATAGTAGAGCTGCCCCCATCCGAAGAATCTACAACAATCCTGGTAGTTGTGGACCGTCTATCCAAAATGGCGCACTTCTTGCCCATGGCAGGAACTCCTTCTGCTGCAGAAACAGCAAAAATTTTCATAAGGGAGATAGTCAGGCTCCATGGCCTTCCTGACAGCATTGTGTCTGATAGAGGGGTACAATTCACCTCCCGGTTCTGGAGAGAGCTCTGCAAAGCACTATCAATCAAGGTGTGCCTGTCCTCAGCCTATCACCCCCAAAGCAACGGTCAAACTGAAAGGACCAACCAGACCTTAGAACAATATTTGCGTTGCTTCTGCTCCTTCTCCCAGGACGACTGGATCTCTCTACTCCCTTGTGCGGAGTTTGCTTACAACAATGCAGTACACTCAACCACCAATCAATCTCCGTTTTGGGCCAACTACGGTTTCCATCCTTCATTTCTACCTAATGTCATTCCGGAAGCCTCAGTTCCAGCAGTTCAAGACAGGATAAGTTCCATTCAGGCTAATTATCAAACCCTCCGGCTAACCATGCAGAAAGCGCAAGAGGACTACAAGAAACAATATGACAAGAGGAGAGGAGAGAGTCCTAGCTTTGAGGTTGGAGATAAGGTCTGGCTCTCTTCAGCAAATCTCAGGCTCCCTTGCCCCTCCTGGAAATTGGGTCCAAGATTTATCGGTCCATTCGAAATTAAACGAAAAATCAACCCAGTAGCTTTTTGAACTGTTACTACCAAGTTCGTATAAAGTGCATCCTGTGTTTCACGTTTCTCTTCTTAAATCTGTTGTCTCTAGTCCTTTTCCAGGAAGAGAAGAAGACCCTCCGCCTCCGGTCTCAGTGGGAGATGAAGCCGAATTCGAGGTAGAATCCATCCTGGACTGTCGCAAAAGAGGTAGGACTATTCAATTTCTTATTAAATGGAAGGGTTATCCAGCAGAAGAGAATTCTTGGGAACCTGCAGGCAACATACATGCTCCTAGACTTCTCCAGAGATTCCGTGCCAGATACCCTGAAAGATGGGCCCGGGTGGGCATCCGGAGGCTGCCCCTTGGGGGGGGGGGGGGCACTGTCAGGGAACCAACGGCAGGAGAAGGGCTTTAGGACCCTGGATCTCTACAAGCAGGTCACATGGGCCTATATAAGGAAGTCTGCTAGTGTCTGCATTTGCTGGATTATCGTCAGCTTCTCCTGTGTTCCTGTGTCTTGCATCTCCTGCCTGTCTGCTCTCCTGTGTACCAAACCCGGCTTGCCTGACCTGCTCCTGTTGACTTCCTAGCGTATACCTGACCCCGGCCTGGCTAACGGACTCCGCTTACCTTGTCTTCTGTGCTAAGACTCAGCTCTGCTGTGTTCTCGGACTGTCTTGCTGTGTTTGACCCCCTGGCCTGGCTTTTGACCCTGCTATCAGAACATTCCACTAGTCCTTACCCTTTGGACCTCCTAAGCACGCCTGCTGTCCTGTAGTCTGCCTGTCCTACCAAGTTCCTGGCAACCAGCACTACCTACCAGGCAACCCGTGCTTCTGTGGGCACCACACCCCCTGTGTCATCTTCAGGGCTGTGCTGCACTCGGCCGCAAGGGGCGCCCTCTCTGCTACTCGGCCTCACATCAGAGACTTGACATTCAGTTTCAGTGTGTAGAGGATATACTGTATATGCATCCTAGGTGTTGTATATATATTTATACACTGTATTCAGTTTAGCTAGATTAGTTCCTGTTATTCTCTTCATAATATACTGACAGGCAGGCAGGTGATTGTGCTAGCTGCAGTATTTTCACTTAATGTACTGTGTCCTTTGCAAAGTGTGCACCTAAAGCTTACCTGAATACAATTGCTGGTGTTCTCATACTAATACAGGCAGGGACCTGCAGTATTTTGATTTAGTGTCCTGTGCACAGTGTGCACCTAAAGCTTACCTGAATACAATTGCTGGCGTTCTCATACAAATACAGGCAGGGACCTGCAGTATTTTGATTTAGTGTCCTTTTGCACAGTGTGCACCTAAAGCTTACCTGAATACAATTGCTGTTGTTCTCATACAAATACAGGCAGGGTGCTGCAGTATTTTAAAATAAGTGTCCTTTGCACAGTGTGCACCTAAAGCTTACTGGAATACAATTGCTGGTGTTCTCATACTAATACCACAGGCAGGGAGCTGCAGTATTTTCAGTTAATGTACTGTGTCCTATGCACAGTGTGCAACTAAAGCTAACTGAAGACAATTGCTGGTGTTCTCATACTAATAATACTACAGGCAGGCGGTTGAGTCTGCTAGCTGCAGTATAATCCGTATATACATACATCCCAGCTTTATGCAGCTACATCTCTCTGCAGGCCATTAGTATGTCTGGAATGACACACAAGGAGAGGCAGACAGTCACGAGCCAATAAAAGAGGGCAAGCAGGCTCTGTGTCTAGAGGCAACAGTCCTGGTCGTGGACACGGTGCATCCTCATAAGCATGTGGCCGTGGGACACGATTGTCCTTTTTTTCGGCAACTGGCCGCGTTGAGCCGCAACATGCCGAAGACTTGGTAGAGTGGATGACCAAGCCGTCCTCATCCTCTCTCACCCAGGCTCAGGGTACTTTGGCAAAGCAGCTGCCAAAGCAGCCTCTTCCCTCGGCTCAATGGCATCAGTCACTCCTTCCCTAGCCCCACCATGTCCTCCTGAGGAGTCCCCCGAAATGTTTGACCATAGTGTTGGGTACATGCTCCAGGAGGATGCCCAGCGTTTTGAAGGCTCCAATGATGGTACCCAGCTAGAGGAAGGCAGTAACGTGAGCCCAGAGAGAGGGGGTGCCCAACAAAAACAGCAATCTGGCAGTCATGTTCCCCCAGCTGCAGCATACTGCTAGGTTTGCTACAGTGATGAGGTCACGGACTCTACGTGCGTGCCTGAGAGGAGGAGGAGGAGGAGAAGGAGGCACATCTCCAACGAGGAAGGGTGCCCTCCAGGGGCCAGCTTAAGGGCAGCACACCGACAGCATCACACCGCAGAGCTCCGCATGTGCAGGACGCTGCTGTCTCTGCACGTTATTCCAAAAGTTCTTTGGTGTGGGCCTTTTTTGAGACGAGTGCATCAGATCGCAGCACTGCTATTTGCAACATATGTCTCAGGCGTATCTCACATGGCCAAAACATCACCCGCTTGGGCACCACGTGCTTGATCAGACATATGTCGACCTGCCATGCAGTTCGTTGGCAAGCACACCTAAAAGACCCACACCAAAGAACAAAGCGGACCTATCCTTGCTCCTCATCAGCTGGCATCTCCAACCCCACTATACCTTCAGTCCTCTCTGAAACCTGCACTGAGAGGAATGAAGGTGTAGAATTAGGTGTGTCACAGCCAAGTACTTGCGGGCAATCTGCTATAGGTACACCAACGTCAGATTGTACCAGGAAAATTTCCCTGCCACAGCTGCTGCAACGCCGAAAAGTTCGCTCCCAGCCATCCACATGCCCAGCGGTTGAATGCTAGCTTGGCTAAATTGATAGCACTTCAACTGCTGCCTTTTCAGTTGGTAGACTCTGCACCCTTCCGTGAGTTTGTGGAATGTGCGGTTCCTCAGTGGCAGGTTCCCAAATGCCACTTTTTCTCACGGAAGGCGATTCCGGCTCTCTACCGGCATGTGGAAGGCAATGTCTTGGCCTCGCTGGACAGGGCCGTTAGCGGTAAGGTGCATATTACCGCTGACTCATGGTCCAGCAGGAACGTTACCTATCTTTCACAGTGCATTGGGTGACTCTGCTGGCAGCTGGGAAGGTTTTTTTTGCCACGCCAGTGGGTCATGATCAGGGATGCATGTACTGTCCTGTCACCATTTGAGGAGGCCACGAGGATGGTGAGCAGTAACAGTGCATGCATCAGTGACACTGTCCCTCTTGTCCACCTGTTGGAGCACATGCTGCATGGAATAATGGACAGGGCACTTGAGGCAGAACAGAGGGAGGAAGAGGAGGACTTCCTTACCTCTCAAGGCCCCCTTTATCCAGACAGTGTTCCTGGTGGCCGCCTATCACATAGGAAGAGGACAAGGAGGAGGATTGTGTCAGCATGGAGGTGGAGCCTAGCACTCAGCATGAGCAGCAGTCTTCAAGGGATCAATTACAGTCCCAAGACACCCATGGACTTGTACATGGCTGGGAAGAGGTGACTGTGGATCATGTTGTCCTGAGTGACCCAGAGGACCCCGGACCGAATGCCTCAGCAAACCTATGCTGCATGGCCTCCCTGATCCTGCAAAGCCTGCAGAAGGATCCTCGTATTCGTGCGATCAAGGGGAGGGATTATTACTGGCTGGCAACCCTCCTTGATCTACGTTACAAGGGTAAGGTTGCGGACCTTATCTTGCCGTTGCAGAGGGAGCAGAGGATGAAACATCTTTGGGAGGCCTTGCAGAAAGGTCTGTGCAACGCGTTCCCAGAGACTGGGAGGTTACAAATTCCTGGGCCTGGACAACGTGTTGCTGAGGCTTCGGTCAGTCAAAGAAGGAGCGGTGGAGAAGATGGCCGTCTGACCCAGGCGCGGGCTGGGGCGGGTGGCAAGGTGGAGATTTCCCCCCGGGCTGCTTCCATTATCTTTAAAATGGCCGCGGCGCTAGCTGTCTGTAATTTTTTTTCTCCAAATGTCGGCCGATTGGCTGGCTGGCTGGCTGCTGCTGCACACGCTGCACTGCATTATGGGAGTTGTAGTTCGGCTGCGCTAAAGGTAATGAACTTTGCAGCGCAGCAAACTACAACTCCCAGCTCCCAGGAGGCAGCCAGGCAGGTCATGTGGCACATCAGGGGAGGGTCAGGGGGTACGAGCGGCATCAAGAACGTCACACTCGTGGACTGAGAAGAGAAGAGACATGATCATCATCATCCCCCCTCCAAAGAGGTGCAAGGACCTGGCTAAAGTAAGGTGTGAATGATGACCCCCCCGCCAGCATACTCAGCCAGCCCCACCAGCACCCCCCCACTAGAAGACTCAGCCAGCCCCGCCAGCACGCCCCCACCAGCAGACTCAGCCAGCACCCCCCAGCCAGCATACTCAGCCAGCCCCGCCAGCACCCCCCCACCAGCAGACTCAGCCAGCCCCGCCAGCAACCCCCACCAGCAGACTCAGCCAGCACCCCACTGCCAGCATACTCAGCCAGCCCCCCCCACCAGCAGACTCAGCCAGCAACCCCCTGCTAGCATACTCAGCCAGCCCTGCCAGCACCCCTCCACCAGCAGACTCAGCCAGCACCCCCCCACCAGTAGACTTAGCCAGCCCCGCCAGCACCCCCCCACCAGCATACTCAGCCAGCCCCGCCAGCACCTTCCCACCAGCAGACTTAGCCAGCCCCGCCAGCATACTCAGCCAGCCCCGGCAGCATCCCCCCCACCAGCAGACTCGGCCAGCACCCCCCCGCCAGCAGACTCAGCCAGCCCCGCCAGCACCCCCCCACCAGCAGACTCAGCCAGCACCCCCCGCCAGCAGACTCAGCCAGCAGACTCAGCCAGCACCCCCCCGCCAGCAGACTCAGCCAGTCCCGCCAGCAGACTCAGCCAGCACCCCCCCGCCAGCAGACTTAGCCAGCACCCACCTCCCCGCCATCAGACTCAGCCAGCAAACCCCCCCACCAGCAGACTCAACCAGCACCCTCCGCCAGCGGACTCATCCAGCAACCCCCCCGCTAGTGGATTCAGCCACCACCCCCCGCCAGCGGACTCATCCAGAAACCCCCCCGCTAGCGGATTCAGGAACACCCCCCCAGCAGACTCATCCAGCAGCCCCCCTCATCTAGCAACCCCCCCCAGCTGTCCCCCCTCATCTAGCAACCCCCCTACCAGCGGACTCATCCAGCAGCCCCCCTCATCTAGCAACCCCCCCGCTAGCAGACTCATCCAGCAGCCCCCCCGCCAGCGGACTCATCCAGCAGCCCCCCTCATCTAGCAACCCCCCGCCAGCGGGCTCATCCAGCAGCCCCCCCTCATCTAGCAACCCCCCCGCCAGCGGGCTCATCCAGCAGCCCCCCTCATCTAGCAACCCCCCGCCAGTGCACACACATAGCCACACCGACCCCCCCATCTGGTTAGTGTAGCCAACTGATCCAGGAGGACCCCTGCCCACTGTCTGCCCGGCACTTACCCCATCACCTAGCTCTAATCAGGTTATTAAAAAAAAAAAAAACTTGGCCGCTGTAATTCATGTGCCCGGTGACCCAAAAAATGAGGCGGCAGTGGATAGATTCATGCTATGCATGAATCTATCCACTGCATATAGGGGTGGAGAGGAGAGAGTGGGCGGCACCCGGGCACACCTAATGGGCACTGTCTGCACTGGTGAGGCTGCACTGATCAGGCTGCATTGATGGCCACTGTCTGCACTGGTGAGGGTGCACTGATCAGGCTGCATTGATGGGCACTGTCTGAACTGGTGAGGCTGCACTGATGAGCACTGGCTGCACTGGTGAGGCTGCACTGATCAGGCTGCACTGATGCCTGGGCACTGGTGAGGCTGCATTGATTGACACTAATCAGGCTGCACAAATACCTAAGCACAGTCTTTACTGGTGAGGCTGCATTGATCAGCACTGATCAAGTTGCACTGATGCCTGGGCACTGTCTGCACTGGTGAGGCGGCACTAATCGGGCTGCACTGATGGGCCCGGTCTGCTCTGGTGAGGCTGCACTGATGGGCACTGTTAAGGATGCACTGATGCCTGGGCACTGGCTGCACTGGTGAGGCTGCATTGATGGGCACTGGTGATGGTGAGCTGATTTGGTGGTTTAACCACTTCAGCCCCGGAAGGATTTACTAACTTCCTGACCAGGCCATTTTTTGCGATACGGCACTGCGTCGCTTTAACTGACAATTTCTCGGTTGTGTGACGCTGTACCCAAATAAAATGTATGTCTTTTTTTCCCCACAAATAGAGCTTTCTTTTGGTGGTATTTGATCATCTCTGCGGTTTTAATTTTTTGCACTATAAACAAAAAAAGAGCGACAATTTTGAAAAAAAACAATATTTTTAACTTTTTGCTTTAATAAATATCCCCAAAAAAATGACTTCATCAGTTTAGGCCAGTGGTCTCCAAACTGTGGCCCCGGGGCCAGATGTGGCCCTTTGCTTGCCTCTACTTGGCCCTTGGGACATTATTCCTCCCACTGACACCAATGATGGGGCACCCTTCCTCCCACTGACACCATGGATAGGGCACTATTCCTCCTGACAAGACCAATGATGGGGCACTATTCCTTACACTGACACCAATGATGGACACTATTCCTTTCATTGATACCAATCATGAGGCACTGTTCCTCCTGCTAAGACCAATGATGGGGCACCATTCCTCCCACTGACACCATTAATAGGGCACCCTTCCTCCCACTGACACCATTAATAGGGCACCCTTCCTCCCACTGACACCATCGATGGGGCACTGTTCCTCCTGCTAAGACCAATGATGGGACACCATTCCTCCCACTGACACCATTAATAGGGCACCCTTCCTCCCACTGACACCATTGATGGGGCACTATTCCTCCTGCTAAGACCAATGATGGGGCACTATTCCTCCTGCTAAGGGGCACCCTTCCTCCCACTGACACCATCAATGGTGTTCCTCCTGCTAAGACCAATGATGGGGTACCGTTACTCCCACTGACACCATTATTAGGGCACCCTTCTTCCCAATGGCACCAACGATAGGGCACTATACCTCATGCTGATACCAATCGTGGGGCACTATTTCTCCCACTGATACCAATCATGGGGCACTGTTCCTCATGTGAAAACCAATGATGGGGCATTGTTTACTCCCATTGATGTTGGGACATTTTCTACTCACACTGACCGCAGTCCAGCACCCCTAAAGCCTGAAGGACAGTAAATTGTCCCTTTGTTCAAAAAGTTTGGAGACTCCTGGTTTAGGCCGATATGTATTTTACATATTTTTGGTAAAAAAAAAAAATCGCAATAAGCATATATTGATTGCTTTGCGCAAAAGTTATAGCGTCTACAAAATTGGGGATATGTTTATGGCATTTTTATTATTTTATTTATTATTTTTTTCTAGTAATGGCTGTGATCAGCGATATTTAGCGGGACTGCGACATTGCGGTGGACAGATCGGACACTTTTTTTGGGACCAGTGGCATTTATACAGCAATCAGAGCTAAAAATTGCCACTGACTACTGTATAAATGTCACTGGCAGAGAAGAGGTTAACACTAGGGGGCGATCAAGGGATTAAGTGTTCCCTAGGGAGGTGTTTCTAACTGTGGGGGCAGTGACAGGGAGTACAGAGAGATCACTGTTCCTGATCACTATGAACAGCAGATCTCTCTCTAGCTCCCCTGTCAGAACAAGGATCTGTCTGTTTACATTGACTGGCTCTCTCAGGAGCGATTGTGGGTTGCCGGTGGATATCACGGGTTGCCGGAAGATTTCGCAGCCACGTGCATTGGGTCCAGCGTCACGCTGCGGGCGCAAGGGAGCAAACCTGCCACTGTATGATGATGGCGGCTGGTCGGCAAGGTGTTAATGGGCCACTTGACTGGACTTGCCCCCCAGGCCTAAGGCTGCCAGCCCTCCCCTGGTCTGACCGATGCATTCAGACAATTTTTTAGTCCGCAGCCCCAAGGTATGATTGGTTCCAGCAACCATCGCCAGCGTCTGATATACATGGTGCAGGAATACCTAGGGGCAAGGTCAGACTTGAACACCTTTCCCACCGAAAATCCTCTGGGTTACTGGGTCTTGAGGATGGATCACTGGCCAGAGCTTGCACAGTATGCAATTGAGCTACTGGCCTGTCCTGCATCCAGCGTTCTTTCGGAACGCACATTCAGTGGTGCTGGAGGCTTTGTAACCGATCACAGGGTGCGCCTGTCCACCGACTCGGTCGATCGACTGACCTTCATAAAAATGAATCAGTCTTGGATCACCACCAGCTACCAAGCACCTGATGTTGATGTAACCGAATAATTTTTTTTGAAATGTCATATCCCTTCAAGACTGCCTATGCTGATGCTGAGTGACTATCCTGTTATGCTGATTGACTATCCTCTTCCTCCTCAATGATCATGCTGATAGCTTGTAAGAACATTTTTGGTTCTGGGCACCGCCACCAGTGGCTAAGGCCCAATTTTTCTGCCCCTGTTTAACAGGGGCGTGTAATTAAAATTTTTGATGCAATACTTTGCAGCAGGGCTCATTCCTGCGCTCCAACTAGAGTATATGTGAGGGGTTGCAGTGTTGTGGCACCAGTGCCTAAGGCCCAATTGTTATGCCCCTGTTTAACAGGGGCATGTAATTACAATTCTTGATCTAATATTTCACAGCAGGGCCCATTCCTGCGCCCACCAAGAGTAACTGTGAGGCCTTACAGTGTTGTGGCAACACCACCACCAAAGGCCCAATTTTTCCTACCACTGTTCAACAATGGCATGTAATTACAATTCCTGATATAATAGTTCACAGCAGGGCGTTCCAGCGCCCACCAAGAGTAACTGTGAGGCCTTACAGTGTTGTGGCAAAACCAACACCTAAGGGGCAAATTTCAGCAGAGTATATACGGCAGGCCCCTACTTTCAAACATCCAACTTACAAACAACCCCTACTTGCAAACGGAGGAAGACAACAGGAAGTGAGAGGAAATCTACCCCTAGGAAGGGAAATTCTCTCCTGTAATGCCCCATACACACGATCGTGATTCACGGCGGTTAAAAAAACGCCGTGAATCATGACATGAAAAACGAGGGAACGGCTTGTTCCCCCACACACAGTCGTTTTTTCCCGTAATTTTTTCTCTTGTCGAGAAAAACGACCGTGTGTAGAACCCGTGGCAGTGTTTCCCTATGGGAAAACTGCAGCGGAAAAAAATGACGGGAAAAACGACGAGAAAAATTATAGCATGTTCTAATTTTTCTCGTCGTGATTAATGCCGATTTTCCCGTCGGGAAAAATGACAAAAAGACCCCACACGGTCGTTTTTCTTGTTAAAAAAAAATAAAAATGTAATTTTTCACAACGGGAAAAATTATCGTGTGTACGCGGCATTAGAGTTAATATGGGAAAAAGGTGTCTCCTCTCCACTTATACTTTATCACCAATCCTTGTTTCAATAAAACTCCCAAATTTTCTTAAACCAATTGTCATTGGGACAGAAAGTGAGGTGAAATCTTCTGAACAGGGGCACAGAGAGCAAAACAAATGTCACAGGGGTGATAACCCTTCCCTATGTTCTCCAAAAAGCTTAAAAATATATTTTTTGGCTGGAGCTACACTTAACTACTTCCCACCCGGCCACTGTACATATACGGCCGGGTGGGTGCTCTCTCCTTCTGAGTGGACGTTCCTGAACGTCCTTCAGAAGGAGGGGGATCGCGCGCGCGTGCCGCTTTACCAAGGACCCGGTACGCGTGCCCGGCGGCCGCGATTGCCGCCGGGCACCCGCGATTGCCCGGGAACCAAGCAGGAAAGTGGATCTGTGTGTGTAAACACACAGATCCACGTCCTGTGAGGGAGAGGAGGCTGATGGTGTGTCCCTTGTACATAGGGACAACCATCGGTCACCTCCCCCAGTCAGTCCCCTCCCCCCAGTTAGAACACATTGAGGGAACATATTTAACCCCTTCCCGCCCCCTAGAGGTTAACCCCTTCCCTGCCAGTCACATTTATACAGTAATCAATGCATTTTTATAGCAGGGATCGCTGTATAAATGTGAATGGTACCAAAAAGTGTCCGATGTGTCCGCCACAATATCGCAGTCACAATAAAAATCGCAGATCGCCGCCATTACTAATAAAAAAATAAAAAATGCTATAAAACTATCCCCTATTTTGTAGACGCTATAACTTTTGCGCAAACCAATCAATACGCGCTTATTGCGATTTTTTTTTTTATACCAAAAATATGTAGAAGAATACGTATCGGCCTAAACTGAGGAAAATTTTAATTGAAAAAAAAAAAGGGTATTTATTATAGCAAAAAGTAAAAAATATTGTTTTTTTTCCAAACTGGACGCTCTTCTTTTGTTTATAGCGCAAAAAATAAAAACCGCAGAGGTGATCAAATACCACCAAAAGAAAGCTCTATTTGTGGGAAAAAAAGGACGCAAATATTGTTTGGGAGTAACGTCGCACGACCGCGCAATTGTCATTCAAAATGTGACTGCGCTGAAAGCTGAAAAAGGGCTTGGGCAGAAAGGGGGTTTTAGTGCCCAGTAGGGAGGTGGTTAAACAATGTACCTGTTCAAAATTACAAACAGATTCTACTTAAGAACAAACCTACAGTCCCTGTCTTGTATGCACCGCCTGTATACTGCTGTTCAGAGTATATAGGGCCTGGGGACCCCACGCCTTTCCTTTTTTTAATTTGGGTGCGGGTTTCCCCTTAGGGGCTGGTAATGGGCTGGGGTGGGGGGGGGGGGGTCATGGGGTAGCTATGCCATTTTTCTTAAAGATTTTCATCCATATTACCGGGACCAGACATTACATTAAAGCCGCAAGCAGTTTTAAATGGCTTTTTTTCCTTTAGAAATGTCATTTTGTGCAGGGACAGTTCTAAACACGGGAAACACGTGGCACTTCACAGGCATACTATAGACACCCCCCAGGTACGATATTTAAAGGAATATTTCACTTTTTTTTTCACTTTAAACATCATTAATATCACTGCTCCCGAAAAAACTTCAGTTTTTAAAACTTTTTTTTGCATTGATACATGTCCCCTGGGGCAGGATCCGGGTCAATAACTTGCATATTAGCCTTTAAAATTAGCACTTTTGATTCCGAACGTTCGAGTCCCATAGACTTTAACCAGGGGGTGTTCGGCTCATCCCTAATGCCAATCAGTGGCCATCAGTAAAGAAGAAAACTTACTTATTTGGAAAAAAAATTAACAGAAACAAAGAAAAAGTTTTTTTTCAACATTTTATGTCTTTTTTTATTTGTTACACAAAAAATGTAATCCCCAGTGATGATCAAATACCACCAAAAGTAAAAAGGGATTAAACATGTGGGCAAATAAAAACCCTGCAAAACCGTCTCTGGCAGTGTAAGGGTTAAAGCATAATGTCCACCCTCAGGAACATGTTACTGTACATGTTCCTGTTCCTGCAGCGGCTCAGCGATCCGAGTCCTCTGTGTGACAGCAGTGCGGCGAGAAGTTCCCCGTACCGGCTGTCACTTTATGAAAAGAGCGCGGCTGTGCCATTCATTCACAGAGTTCTGTCCTTTGCCAATGTCGGCTTGTAGTTTTCAATCAACTCCCACACCGCTGCTGAGCTCTCTGGTAGATGAGGGAAAAAAAGATTGTCAAAAGGGACGAGGAGATTGGGACCCCAATTTAGTTCCTCGCACAAGTCGTTTTTTCAAAAAAATGTCCACCCCCTGGAACTGTTTCTTCCATGATGAAGATCAGCCATGGAGTATATCTGAGGTGTATATCAGGGTGTGCTTCTTCCCCACATGAGGGCTGTGATGTCCAGCAACATTCATATAGAAGACATTTCCCACACTCAAGGCACCAATACACCTCAAGGGTTGTGTTTTATCCCCGATGTACAGGAAGACAGGATTTCC
This sequence comes from Rana muscosa, assembly GCA_029206835.1. Classification (NCBI taxonomy): domain Eukaryota; kingdom Metazoa; phylum Chordata; class Amphibia; order Anura; family Ranidae; genus Rana; species Rana muscosa. Next base: position 17,586,730 of record JARGYO010000094.1, on the reverse strand, counting down.
GTAAAAAACATTTCCCGCACTCAGGACAGGAACACGGCTTCTCCCCTGTGTGAGATCTCTGATATCTGACAAATTCTGATTTTTCTCTAAAACATTTTCCGCACTCAGGACAGGAATACAGCTTCTCCCCTGTGTGAGATCTCCGATGTCTGTAAAGATGGGACTTCTGTGAAAAACATTTCCCTCACTCAGGACAGGAATACAGCTTCTGCCCCGTGTGAGATCTCTGATGTGTGTTAAGATTGGCCTTAACTGAAAAACATTTCCCGCACTCAGGACAGGAATACGGCTTCTCCCCCGTGTGAGATCTCTGATGTTTGTAAAGACTGGACTTCACTGAAAAACATTTCCCACACTCAGAACAGGAATACGGCTTTTCCCCCGTGTGAGATCTTTTATGCACGTTAAGATTGGATTTAGAATGGAAACACTTCCCACACTCAGGACAGGAATACGGCTTCTCCCCTGTGTGAGATCTCTGATGTTTGTAAAGACTGGACTTCACTGAAAAACATTTCCCACACTCAGAACAGGAATACGGCTTTTCCCCCCTGTGAGATCTTTTATGCCCGTTAAGATTGGATTTAGAATAGAAACACTTCCCGCACTCAGAACAAGAATATGGCTTCTGCCCCGTGTGAGATCTCTGATGTATGTTAAGATTGGCCTTCACTGAAAAACATTTCTCGCACTCAGGACAGGAATACGGCTTCTCCCCCGTGTGAGATCTCTGATGTGTGTAAAGATTGGACTTCTCTGAAAAACATTTCCCACACTCTGGACAGGAATACGGCTTTTCCCCCGTGTGAGATCTTTTATGCACATTAAGATTGGATTTAGAATGGAAACATTTCCCACACTCAGGACAGGAATGTGGTTTCTCCCCCGTGTGAGATTTCTGATGTCTGTAAAGACTGGACTTCACTGAAAAACATTTCCCGCACTCAGGACAGGAATGCGGCTTCTCCCCCGTGTGAGATCTCTGATGTTTTACAAGTTCGTATTTTTTTACAAAACACTTTCCGCACTCAGTACAGGAAAACCTCTTCTCTGTTGGAAGGACGGCCCCGTCCCGCACAGTCTGAGGTTTCTCAGGATAAGAGGAATACGATGGTCCGGCACCGTCCCGCACAGTCTGAGGTTCCTCAGGATAAGAGGAATACGATGGTCCGGCACCGTCCCGCACAGTCTGAGGTTCCTCAGGATAAGAGGAATACGATGGTCCGGCACCGTCCCTCACAGTCTGAGGTTTCTCAGGATAAGAGGAATACGATGGTCCGGCACCGTCCCGCACAGTCTGAGGTTCCTCAGGATAAGAGGAATACGATGGTCCATCTACACTGTGTGGTGCCGGATGGACATTTGAGGTAGTCGGGTTTTCTCCTGGACTATACTGTGTGATGTCCTCATCTTCTTCTTTACAGTCTGGAGACAAAGTGAGACAATCCTCTGAGGTTTTCCTCATCTCCCGTCCATCTACTAAAATAGAAATAAAAAGATTATTACTAGACATGAGCAGATTGGTTCCCCTAAACCAGGACTCCGCCCACATCAGGCAGCTTTGTCTCTAAGGATCTTACAATTCCCCCCTCAAGGTAACTAGTAAATGGGTCCTCTGATCTCCTACCAGATCATTTCTTTATTCATGGACCTTAGTCAGAGAGTGAGGAAACAACGAGAACTGTCTTTTATAGGAGTGACAGTGATGAGGGGATTATAGGACGAGTGTCCCCACCCCCCCCTAACACTCATTGCCATCTTCCCAACACAAGAAGTCCTGCACTTCCTTATTTAGTCCATGATTTAGTCATGAATAACAGCGGGGCTGAGCCCCACCAGGGGTCAGAGAGTGAGGATGGGGGGCGAACAACCAAGATGAAGACTGGACTGATCCTGAAGACCTCCATCATTGGGATATTGACTCCTCCTTCATTATCACTTTCTATTTAAGGGTTCAAAGTTTGAGGATGTTATCACATTATTATCAACATGTAAATGTCTGTGCTCCAATCACATCATCAGATATAAAATGTCCAGCTGGTAGGAAATGGGTACAAAAGAAGTAAGTCCTATGTAATATACAACTTCTTATATTATAGTATCAGAATGATATAATGTACACCATAGAGTATATAGTGCAGGGGTCAGGAGTATGTAATGTACAATATAAATTATACAGTGTAAGGGTCAGGACTCATAATATTGGTAATCAGTGGAAGGTTAACCACTTCAACACCGGGCTTTTTATACCACTTCCATATCGGGCCTATTCTGGCACTTCTCTCCTACATGTAAAAATCATCATTCTTTTGCTAGAAAATTACTCAGAACCCCCAAACATTATATATGGGTTTTTTTGCAGACACCCTAGGGAATAAAATGACGGTCATTGCAAATTTTTATCTCGCACGGTATTTGCGCAATAATTTTTCAAACGCCTTTTTTTTGAAAAAAAAAAGGTTTCATGAAAAAAAAAAGGTTTCATGAATTAAAAAATAACAAAACAGTAAAGTTAGCCCAATTTTTTTGTAAAATATGAAAGATGATGTTACGCCGAGTAAATAGATACCTAATATGTCACTCTTTAAAATTGCGCACACTCATGGAATGGCGCCAAACTTTGGTACTTAAAAATCTCCATAGGCGACACTTTGAAATTTTTTACAGGTTACCAATTTAGAGTTACAGAGGAGGTCTAGTGCTAGAATTGTTGCTTTTGCTCTAACACACGCGGCGATACCTCATATGTGGTTTGAACGGCGTTTACATATGTGGGCGGGACTTACATGTGCGCTCGCTTTTGAGCGCGAGCTACCGGGGGCGTTTTAATTTTTTTTTTTAGTTTTTTTACACTTTTTTTTTTTGATCACTTTTATTCCTAATACAAGGAATGTAAACATCCCTTGTAATAGGAATGTGTGTAACAGGTTCTCTTTATGGAGAGATGCGGGGTCAATAAGACACCACATCTCTCCTCCAGGCTGGAAAGCATGAGATCGGGAAAAAAAAAACTCCACTGATCTCATGCTTACTAGCCGCAATCACGGCTTTTGTTTACTTCTGGGAACCCGGGCGTGACGTCATAACGTCGCACCTGGGCCTCCGACGGTCATAGAGACAAGACACCATCGCCAGGCGATTCTTTCTCCGGGCCCCTGATGGCACGGGAGAGCACGGAGAAGCACCGGATGGCGGCGGGAGGGGGGGGGGTGTCCTCTCCCGCTGCCTATAAGAACGATCAAGCACTGAAACTGACGCTATGATCATTCTTATCGTGCGCAGAATCGCCGGCAGAAGAGAAGGATATCTGAATGATGCCTCTAGCTACAGGCATCATTCAGATATCCCCCCACAAAGCCCAGGACGTCATATGACGCCCACCCAGGATGGGAGATCCCATCTGTGGGCGTCATTTGACTATGGCTGGGTATTGAAGTGGTTAAATATTTACATGAGACAAGTTGCAGAGGTCCCACACCGCTGCCTCCCATCTCCTGAGACTGCACTCAGTGACTTGGGTCTGAGACTATACAGACATATCCCTCCACCCGGCACAGCCAGCAAACAACAGAACAAGTAATCCTGGGAGGAGAATTGTTCTGTCAGACATCTTGCCATACCTGGGTATGGGGCAGATGACCCAAAACACATACCCCAGGTGCCTAGGTCGAGTAATGTCTATGGTGAAAATTAACATTTTGCTGCCAGCTGAACCCCAGAATCTCCATAAATCCAGTCTAGATACATAAATTGTGTCTGCAGCACAGAGAAGGAAGATTATCACCCAGTCCCCGCCCTACTCTGGACCAATCAGTGAGCAGTATGGGTGGAGGAATGTATTTAGTGTTAATGACCCACCTGTGCTGATCTCTGTAGGAGTGTCGTCCTCTATAAATGTCCCCGTTATTCCATCCTCCTCCATAGACTGCTGATCATCCCTCACATACCTTTCTTCTTCTTCTTCTGCTTTAACCTCAACTTTTATATCGATTGGATCTCCACTCTAAATAAAGAAAAGGAGAGAGAATATCATCTGTAAAATATAATCTTTATTATTGTGACATCACATAAAAAATACACACATTGTCTCCATAAGTCTGTGTTTTATAATCTCTGTCCCACTAACCTTATAACAGTGAGGGATGGTGTGACCTTCCTGTGTGGAATCCCGGGAATACAGAGGACGGGGACCTCTCTCTGGTGGGTTCCTGGTATTAGGTGGCTCCATCATATCCTTGTGTCCTTCTGAAAACTCCTCCATCACTCCATACTCCTCATCCTCCTCTTTATACTCTTCTTTAACATCAATATTATCATCCCCAAGGTTTCCACTCTGAAAGATGTAATAAAACATTCATTGTAACAAACATGCTGTGTATAGGGGCGTGTCCAAGACGCTCGGCTCTAGAACCTCCTGCCATACCGGATCTATATCACGGCTCACAGCGCACTAGACAGTCACTTTCAGCCACAAACATCAGGGAACAACCGAGCTATGTCCCGCAGAAGAAATCAGACATTGGGACCGCGCCGCTTAACAGATTTCTTCATGCAGATGACCAGCAAGCATGCACAAGATGTCATCCGGGATAATGGCCATTCTTCTCTTCCTCCTCACACAGAGCCTTTACTTCCTACAGCCTCAGATGATCTCTCTGACATGGAGGACTCCTCACAGCAGCAAGACAACCTCACAGCTTCTGATAGGAGGTAAGAGGGCTGTAGAATCACCTGCACACTCTCAACAGAAACTTCCCTCAGCTAAGAAGCATCACTGGGCAGACATCCCTGAGTCAGCAGCAAACACTCCAGCAGAGCACACAGCACCCCTAGCTGCCTTCCCTGCATCAGACGCCCCTGCCTCTGAAAACACCATTAAGGCTATGTTATTATCCCTCCAGGCTGGTCTGCATTCTGAGCTACGCTCCTCAGTGTCCCACCTTACTCACAGAATAGATAGAATTGAAGACCACACAGATCACCTAGAATTACAGTTAGGAGTGATCATAATCACATGATGAAATGGTGGATGCTCATGAGGAACAGACGGACATGATCCCTAAACTACAAATTGAAAGTTGCAGATTTAGAGGATTGCTCCCGCCGCAATAATTTAAAGATAAGAGGAATCCCTGAAGCTGTCAAACCACAAGATCTCATACCTTACTTGCAGCAGCTTTTCCTAAAGCTTATCCCAGATCTCACATCTAGAGATTTACTAATGGATAGAGGACACAGGATCCCCAAACCAACACATCTGCCTGACACAGTCCCTAGAGACGTGCCAACCAGGATCCATTTTTATCATATCAAAAAACGCCTACTCAGAGCGGGCAGATCCTCCCGCGCACTCTCCCCTCCATACGCGAGGATAGCCCTGTACCAGGACCTGTCTGCAGCAATCTCAAAATTGAGAAAAGAATATACCCCCATCACTGCGAATTTGAGAGACCACAATATAGTTTACCGCTGGGGCTTCCCCACCAAATTGCTGGTCACATATCAGAGCCAACAAATCAACATCACATCCCCTAAAGATGGCTACAAGATGCTCCATAACTTGGGCCCAATACCTTCATCATCTACAAGTCACCCAAGTAACAACGCAATCCATAAATCCTGAGAAATATGTTGCATAGCAATCTAAAACCTACCTGATGCTCTCATGATCACAAAGTCTACCTACTCCCCCTCAGACAAGATGTCTAGTTCCTCATTACCCACTTGATCTGAGGCCCAGAATGTGGACCAAAATGTTATAACTTGTTCATTTGTTTAATCTTTTTCTGGTTATCACGCACCCTGGCACGAAGTGTGCTACATTCACTGCAATTGTTTATATTTTTTGTGTTAATTATGACTGTTTAATCATAACCTACTGCTTATGATAATACTAACCTGAGTCCAGGTACCGTTCCTTACTCTCCCATGCACCTACAACTCGGTGGTACTTCTACTTGTCAATATGTCCATCCGTATTACCACTATCAATGCAAATGGCCTTAATAGCCCCTACAGAAGGTCTAGAATGTGGCGAGAAGCCATGTTCAAAAAACAGACATACTTTGCATTCAAGAAACGCACAAAGAAAAGCTCCCTCATGTCAACACCACCTCTACTCCCCATACTTACTTTGCACATGCTACCAAAAAAATTAGGGGTGTCATGATTGCTATACATAAATTCCTAGCTTTCCAGCTCTGTCACCTGGAGGCTGATCCCTATGGCAGATACCTAATCCTAAATGCCCTCTTTGACAATATACCATATGTTATAGCCAACATATATTCTTCTACTTCTCATCATAAACAATAATGAATAATCCCATTACCTCATTATCTCATTACCCAAAGAAACGCATCATTTTATGCTGAGATTTTTTTTTTTCCCAGAAGAAAACAAAGTTTATTGATTCAAATTTAACACTTACAGTCCAAAGTACCATAATCTCTTCAAATACAGTCAACATGACCGTACTACTTACAATACATGCATTGAATTTTAAACACAATTGTCACCATCCTGAGTATTCATACTGCCATGAGCGGCCACCGCACCTCCCCCAAGTCACTGTCCGTGCCCGGACAATCTGCCCACTATACTCCAGTGCCTACGCACTTAAGTAGCATATCAACCCACATTTAGTCTCAAAAGTCTGTCCATAATTAGGTCGTCCGGAGCTAGCCCCGGTGTTCCCAACCACAGGTCCCATAATTTTTCAAACTTTCCAGAGCATCCCCTATGTTGGTATATAACCTTTTTCATTCTCAGTGCGTTACCAAGTGCAGTAATCCATTCCCTGACTGTGGGGGGTGATTCAGACTTCCAATGTTGCATAATCCTTTTGCGGGCCATGAAAAGGGCCCTAGTGAGGGCTTCCCTAATATGGGGTTCCCATTCCAGCTCATCTAGCAGATTCAGAAGACATTGTTTCGGATCTAATGGGACTGACACCTGGAATACTGTGTTCAGCGTGTCTATCACCCCCTTCCAATAGGTATGCAACTTGGGGCAGCTCCAGAGCATGTGTATCACGTCCCCATGGTCCCTTTTACATCTCGTACAGGTCGGTGCGGGCAGCAGTCCCATACCATGTAATCTGTGAGGCGTGTAGTATACTCTCAGGAGTGTATATAGTTGCTTCAGCCGCTGTGTCACATTGAGGGAGCATATGGTAACCGACTGCAGGGCCTCCTCCCACTGATCCTCATCCAGGGGTCCTACATCCGTTTCCCATTTCCCTTTAACAGTCAGGGGGTGTTTTGTGAGAAATTTACAAAGCAGCGTACCGTAGCTCTGGGAAATGAAGCCCTTAGACGTCTCTGCACCCCTAAGCTGCAAGAGAAGTGGAGGGGAATCTACATGCCACTCTGAGACCCTTGACTGAGCTGTAAATGCATGCCGAAGCTGCAGATAGTAGAAAAGCATGTTCACAGGCAAATGATATGCCTCCCTTAAAGTCTCAAAGGGCAGTAACTTACCGTTCCCAATAATTTGTGTCAGGTAGCAGACTCCATATCTCTTCCACCTGTCCCCATGCTGTAATTTGGCTAGCTCGGGATAGGAATCATTTGCCCAGATAGGGCTGAACTCTGTAATACCTGAGGCCCCCTGTAGATATTTTGTTTTATTCCATATCTTCTGTATTAAACTGTACGTAGGGAAGCTTTTGTGAGGCCTTCCAAAAGCTAGGGCCTCAAGCGCTGTCGGAACTGACTTTCCCCCCACTGTCCAAAGCATAATATGTTCAGAGGCGCCATGGCTTCTACCCGCCGTGTCACCCTCCAAAACCATGGTACCTATCAGATGCTGTAATTGCGACGCCAGATAGTACAACCACGGATTCGGCAAAGCAAGGCCACCTTCACCCTTGGGGCGTTGCAAGTGCTCTAATTTTATCCTGGGGGGGGGGGGGGGCGATTTTTCCAGATCAGTTCGCGAAATATGGTATTCACTATTCTGAAGATCTTCAGTGGGATCACTACCGGGGAATTGTGGAGCATGTACAGCAGTTGGGGCATAAGAATCATTTTAATTAGATTCACTCTGCCCGCAACCGACATACACAGAGTGTTCCACGTTTTAACCCGAGATCGGAATCTGGCCAGCAGCGGGGAGATATTGAGCTGACTGTATTCCCTGATATGCGGCGTCACTTGTATCCCCAGATATTTGAAGGAGGTGGCTACAGGGATACCCCCCACCCGGTCTCCGTGATGTAACAGGACATCATCCAGTGGCATTAAGGCTGACTTGGTCCAATTTATTTTAAGGCCCGAGAACTCCCCAAACCGAACCACCGTCTCTATCGTCTCGCTCAGGGATTGCTCTGTATCACCCAGCAGAATCATTGTATCGTCTGCATAAAGCATCACTTTCTCCTGTCTTTCCCCATAGCAGAAGCCAGTGATACCCCTATGGTCTCTAATCCGAATCGCCAATGGTTCTATAGCCAAGGCAAACAGCAGGGGGGACAATGGACACCCCTGCCGCGTACCCCGGCCGGCGACACTCTCCCCGCCTCTCTAATAACCGCCTGGGGGCAGTGGTACAGCAAACGCACCCAAGAAATGAACACCTCCCCGAAACCAAATCGCCTCAACACCTCCCAAAGGTACGGCCACTCAACGCTATCAAAAGCTTTCATAGCGTCAAGCGACAGCAGAGCTCTCTTACCCATGTTATCAGCCTGGGATTGCATATTAAGACATAGTCTCCTGAGGTTTATTGCCGTGGATTTGTTGGGCATAAATCCCGCCTGATCTGGGTGTATGACAGAGGTAAATCACTTTATTTAGCCTGAGGGCCAGTACCTTCGCCAAAATCTTTATATCTGTTTGTAATAGCGAAATCGGCCTATACGAGGCCGGGTCCACTGGGTCCTTTCCTGGTTTGAGGATCAACACAATATGTGCCTTGGCCATAGAGGGCGGGAGGACGTCAGACTCCCTTGCAGCATTAAAGACCCCCAACAGCTTAGGCAACAGGACCCCTGAGTACTGTCTGTAAATCTCCATGGGGATTCCATCCCCCCTGGAGCCTTAACGTTAGGGAAGGCCGCCACCGCCACCTGCATCTCCTACAAACTCAATGGAGAATCTAACTCCATGCTTTGAGTAGGGGAGAGACGCGGGAACGTAATTTCGTCCAGGTAGCCAGACAGCTCCCCCGAGCTATACTCCGAGGCTGGGCGATATAATGATTCATAGAAGTCTGCCAATGTCTTTATTATGAGATCAGGGGAGTTAACCAGTCGCCCCTCCGTGGTTCGCAGGGTACCAATAACCGGGGATTTCTTTTCTGAATTAGCTATCCTAGCCAAGAGACGGCCCGTCGTCTCCCCCTCCTCAAAAAATGCTGTTTTGGTAAAGAACCTCTTTTTTTCCACCGAAGAGGCGAGCAGGTGCTCATATGCAGATTGAGCCGACTGCCACGCCCCCTTAGCCGAGTCAGTGGGATCCTGCACGTACTTAGCCTCCAGAGAATGGACTTGAAGCTCCAGAGCTTCTCTGAAGGCTTCAGAGCGCCTCTTGACCTTATTGACCTCATTGCTAAGTAAACGTCGAAGGTAAACTTTAAATGCCTCCCATTCAGCAAGGAGAGACCCTGGATCAGGCTGGTCGGAGAAAAAACCTCTGAACGCTCCCCTCTAGTTCCTCTGGGGCAGTAAATAGCTTAAGCCAAAAGGCGTTAAATTTCCAGGGTGCTCTGGAGAGTGTAGATAAATGAGTCACCGTAAGACCGATCACCATGTAAGAGTGATCAGAAACACATCTAGGTTTGTATGAGACCTCCGAAACCGAGGGGAGCATCGCAGGGTTACCCACCGCCAAGTCTATTCTAGATAGTGACCCATGGGACTTAGAGAAACAAGAAAATTGTTTAACTGTAGGGTTTCGGTGCCTCCATATGTCTAGCCAGCCCACCTCCTGAAACAGTCTAGCCAGAGGAGTAGGCCTACAAGAGCTCGCCCCCGGTACCGGATGTTTGTCCATCCCCGGATCCAACCAGCTGTTAAAGTCTCCCACAAGAAGCATCGGGAGCTCCGGCCTACCCCCCAAAAACTCCAGGAGAAGCCGCAGCACCCGAGCATCAAACGGGGGAGGTATGTAAACACAGGCCAAGATACAGTTCAAAATGCCAATGCGGCAATGTAAAAACACAAACCTGCCCTCAGAATCAACCCTAGAGGCATACTCCTGGTAGTCCAGGGACCTGTGCACCACCACGCTCACCCCCCGGGAGAAGGAGATGTGAGTGGAGTGGTACGCCCAGCCCACCCAGGAGTATTTCATACATCCTTTAGTGTCAGGTGTCAGATGCGTTTCCTGAAAACATAAGATAGCAGGGTAGAACTTTTTCATACAAGTAAACACCATAGTTCGCTTAAGGGGGGAGTTCAGGCCCCTAACATTCCAGGAGATCAAGGGGGTACCCTCCATTGCAGAGGCAGAAATAGTGACAGGGTGGGGCCCTTGGGCACCCCCAGCTCGGACTGTTCCAGTGAGTCAAAGTTAGTGGGGCGATGAAGAACTACGGTAGCAACAAAATGATAGGTGACCAGAAAAAAGTACATCTTTGGACTGTATGGTAGCGTACACTGTAGAACACAACAAGGCACAACGGTGCCAACAAACAGTAGTGCAGTTGTTGATAGGTAGTCCCCAGTCCGGCGGAGAATCCTCACAATAGGAAGCGCCTGGACGGGGCTGAAATATATAGTCAGCCACAGTAACATCGCCAACAGGGCAACTCCTGGTACCGCAACACAGCCCAACAGTGGGCTAAATGAAGGTCTATGTATTTCTACTAGATTCAAAATTAAACCTAAGTTGAATTCACAGTTCTTGTCCTAGCACATTTGGAAATTAAGTTTTCCCCCGGCACAAGAAGAGGAACCGGATAAGATGAAAGGGTGTCCTCGAAGCCAGAACAGCATCCCATCAATGCAAGGAGATCAACAATCCAGGTATAAATGCACAGTTTGTGTTACACGAGTCGTCAGGGTCAGTCTCCTCCAGCATCCACCCTGCGACGACGTAAGGCCTGCTCATTGTGATCCAGCCAGGCCGCCGCGTCCCTGGCCGACTCAAAGAACTGCGCCTGGCCGTCCGCCGTCACTCGCAGTTTAGCTGGGTAGAGCATGGCATATGGCAGTTGCAGGGCTCTCAGGCGTTTCTTTACGTCACCAAATTTTGCTCTACTCCTCTGCACCTCAGCAGAGAAATCGGGGTAGAATGACACTCTGACTCCGTTAAATGTGACATTGCCCCGCTCCCGCGCGCAGCGAAGAACTGTCTCTCTGTCACGGTAATGTAGGAGCTTGGCCAGCATTGAACGGGGAGGGGCCCCCTGTGGGGGGGGCGGCCCGGCACTCTATGGGCTCGTTCCACTGTAAAAAATGGGGAAAAAGCTTCCCTGCCAAACACCTCGATAAGCCAGTTCTCCACAAACATGGTGGGGTCTCTGCCCTCTGATTTCTCTGGGAGACCGACAATACGGACGTTGTTCCTGCGCAAACGATTTTCTGTGTCCTCTGCTCTGTTAAATGTGTCGTGGGCCATGCGATGTGCTGCCCTGGCTTCACTTGCTAATGGGGGTAACTTGTCCTCTAAATCGCTCACTCTGCTCTCCACAGCTGTCGCCCTTTCTCTGACCTTTTGAAGATCTTGCCTAAGAAGGAACACTTCTTCCCTCAGTCCCCCAAACTGTGCCTTCATGTCAGCATTGCCCATCTGCACAGCCCTCAGTATGTCTGCTAATGTAGGCTCTGGTGTGTCTTCCGTAGGGGGGGAGGAGGGGGGCTGAACAGCATCAGCCTCAGAGCGGTGGGGGGTTTCCTCCGTATCATGGCCCCAGTCTGCCTGCGTGGCCTGGTTTCCTCCATCCCCATCATCCACTGTCCCCCCAGCGTCAGAAAGTACAGGGCCCTATACCTTCTGGGTGTAGTAGAGCATGTCCCTCGTCTGAGCCTTTGGAGCTTTCCTACTGCCAACTTCCTTAGGCTTGTCTGTCAGCCGCGATGAGCGCTGTGCTGCGGCGGCGCCATCTTGGGAGTCCGGTCCCGCCATCTCCAGCATACTGCAACGGGTCTTCCCCCGTGTACAGAGGGCCGGCGGTGGGTCCGGGCAGTGCAGGGGTTTGGTAGCCAGCTGGGGAGCCGAAGAGAGCAGGATCAGAGATGCCGGGGTAGGATCAATGGACGGATCAGGCAGGAGCTGTGAGAAGTGCGTCCTCTCACATGCCGGTCTTGGCCACGCCCCCCCATGCTGAGATTTTAATGACAGGATTGATACCACTCTTGACTCCTCTAACCAGCGCAGACAAAGATCCATGGCCCTTTCCACACTCACACAACTGGAAGATCTTTCTGATTCCTGGCGGTGTTTACATGGGACAGAGAAGAACTATACCTTCTACTCTGCCGCACAAAATTCATACTCCAGAATTGACCTTTTCCTGCTACACAAAATTACCCTGCAAACCATATCCCATGCAAATATAGGCTTAATTACATGGTCAGACCAAGCACCGGTTACGATGAACATTTCGATCAACCGGTCCAATAAACTGTCCACCATCTGGTGCATGAACACCTACCTTTTATCCCAACCTCAGTGTAAGGAAAAGATCAAGCAGGAGTTGGAGACCTACTTTGTGTGCAAAATGAACTCTGTATCAAATAACGTACTGCTTTGGAACTCCCATAAAGCTTTTATGAGAGGTGTTTTCATTAAGCTTGGGGCCCAAGAGAAACGTGTGCGAAACGAGAAATACAATATAATCCTTGATCAGATACGCAAATTAGAAAAGACAAACAAATCCTCACCTAATGATGCAGATACCACCTGCTTACGTACACTCAGAGAGGAGTTTTGCTCCTTCCTATATGCCTCCTTTGATCACCACATCAAACGACAAAGTCATATGATATACCTCTGGCAATAGACCAGGCGTTCTCAAGCCAGACAAATTAAATGTAAAGCCGGCGCCTCCAAAATCCAATGCATGCAAACAGCCCAGGGCTGTAGAGCCAGTAATCCCGTAGACATCGCTAACTGCTTTCAAGATTTCTACACATCCCTATACAACCTAAATACTTCTACAGGTACCACTAATCCAGAAACCTCCCGCATCTCCCAGTTACGCCCGATCAGCGAGCAGATCTTAACACCCCGTTCTCTGCGCCAGAAATCTTAAAAAATCCGGTCACTGCCCTTACATAAAGTCCCAGGAGCTGATGGCTTTTGTAATGAGTACTTTAAAACATATGCAGACACACCAACACCAACACCACACCTCTGTACTTCCTTTCCTCATGTAGACAAGCGACATCCCAAAAGAATCCATAGAGGCCCTCATTGTCACAATTCCCAAACCGGGTAAATCTGATGACAACCCAGCCAATTATAGGCCTATCTCACTCCTAAACACTGATCTATCTAATCTATGCAAAGAGCCTAGCCTCCCGTATATCACGTCACATCCCTTTACCAATACATGCAGACCAGGTCAGATTTATTCCAAGGCACCAAGCATCTGATGGCACTAGCAGAATCTTGGACCTCATACAATGGGCGGAATTCCACGAAACACTTCTCTGCTCCTCTCTTTGGATGCAGAGAAGGCGTTTGTCAGAGTCCATTGGTCCTACCTTAAAGGGTTTGTAAAGGTAAAAGTTTTTTCACCTTAATGAATTCTATGCATTAAGGTGAAAAAACATCTGCGGATTAGAGGCCCCCTAGCCCCCCCGTTTACTTACCTGACCCCTCGAAAGTCCCGCACCGTGAACGTGCTTGCTTCTCGGCTCATTCATTGGATGATTGAAAGCAGTGCAGCCATTGGCTCACGCTGCTGTCAATCACATCCAATGCGCCGGGGAGCGGGGCCAAGTGATACAGTGAGCGGCTATGGCCGCCGGCTGTATCACGGGAGCGCCCACAAGAACTCATCACCATGCAAGCTCGCTCGAATGAAGGCAATGAGTTCTTGCAGGGGGAGCCGAGACAGCTGCCGAGGGACCCCACAAGACCAGGTTCGGGGCCACTCGAGCTGCACAGTGGAGGTAAGTATAACATGTTTGTTATTTTTTATTTATTTTTTTAATTACCTTTACAACCCCTTTAACTCAATCCTCCAAAAATGTGGATTTGCAGGCAACACAAACACTGCGATACTAGCTTTGTATTCACACCCATCAGCGAGGGTTTGGAGGTCAGGTATGACCTCTGACACTTTCACGATTTCCAATGGAGCAAGACAGGACCCTCTTCCTGTTAAAGCGGTTGTATAGTCTTTTTTTTTACTTTTACCTACAGGTAAGCCTATACTAAGGCTTACCTGTAGGTAAAAGAAATATCTCCTAAACCTACACGGTTTAGGAGATATTTGCAAAAAAAAGACATGCACCGATGTCTACGGCGCATGCGCGCCGTAGACAACGGTGCATTCACAGGGTTAATCCCATTCAGAATTCCGGCGCTGCCGGAATAGAAAGCTCCAGCGCGCATGCGCGGAGTGACGTCTTCGCTGCTCCGGCCAATCACAGCGCCGGAGCGGCGCTGTGATTGGCTGGAGCGGCGATACCCGGAAGTAACGTTCCGGGTATCTGAGGAGCGATGGCTGCGGTCGGAGCGGGGGACGAGGATGGCTTCGGGGGTCCCGATCTAAGGTAAGTGATTCATAATGATTCCCGATCTAAGGTAAGTGATTCATTATGGCTTTTTCTTGCAGGTGATTTGAAAAAAAAAATTTCGTCTGGGTTTACAACCGCTTTAATATTTGCTCTAGTGATGGCACCCCATCGCAGCAGCCATAAGAGCCCACCCGATGATCTCAGGATTACAAATCGGAGACACTACCCACAAATTACGACTCTGCGCTGATGATGTCATTGAATTTTTGACCAATCCTCTTTTTTTTTTTAATTGGAAACCAACTTTATTGAAAAGTATGCATGGTACATAAATCAACATAAGCCAGTATGGCCAATATAATAGTACATACATGAACACAGTGAAGCATCTGTGTGTCACAAAGATAATAACAGCAGTGAAAGTAGAGCCGGTATACAACAAAAACAAAAAATCAACATGTCAGGTACACGTTTCACCATCCGCCATCCATCTGTCCCAGACCTTCTCATACTTTAGCGGACACCCTCTATGTACATAAATCAGTTTTTTATATGGGAGAGCATCGTTAACCGCCTTTTTCCAGCACTGAACTGTAGGGGGCAGGGCCTGCATCCAATTACGGGCCACTACTTTTCTTGCCAAGAATAGCGTCTCATGTAAAAAGGTACGGAGGGGTTTGTCGGCATCCAAGTCTGGCAACAGGCCAAGTAGGCACATCTTTGGGTCAAGGGTAGCAGGGGAGCCCATCTGATCGTGTAGGAAGCGTATCACCTGTGTCCAATATGCCTGAATGGTAGGACAGAACCATATGAGGTGGTAAAAGGAGCCCGGGGTATGGTCACAGAGGCGGCATCCTGGATTGTACGTGGGCCTGAAACGTGCCACTCTCTGAGGGGTCAGATATGTTCTATGTATAATGTACAGCTGTGTGAGGCGGTCCGACAGCTTGGGGGAAACCTTTTTCATGTCCTCCAAAATCTCGCCCCAGTCCTCATCCTCTATAAGTCCAACATCCGCCTCCCATCTAGTCTTAGCAGTATAGGCCAATGCTGTGGTGCTAGGGAGACGAATGGCGGAGTACAAAGTGGAGATGAGCTTAGCAGGCACATTACCCGTGACTATGTCCACTATGGAGGGAACTGCCAGGGACGGGTAAGAGCCAGAAAACTGGGCCTGTATGGCGTGACGGAGTTGCAAATACCTGAAGAAAAGGCAATTGGGGAGGGAAAATTCGTCCTTCAGCATTTGGAATGACTTAAGGCCTGAATCGGTCATGATCTGGTGTATGTATAAGATCCCATGGCGTATCCACGCCGCGGGGTCCGGAATGGACAATAATTCTGGCAAGCATGTATTGTACCAGAGAGGGGTATGAGAGTGTACGCTTGGGGTCCCAGTTCTCTGCAGTGCCGCCCGCCATACCCTCCGGTGGTGAGTCAACATGTCTGCTGTGCGTTGGGGGGGGGCGTCTTGTCAATGGGGCTCTTAGGACCGATTGAAGTGGGGTGTGGGCCGAGTCATCTGGGTGCTCACAGAGTAGTGTCTGGTATCTCGTTAGTTCATGTTTATCAAAATAATAGAAGTGGGACAGCTGGGAGGCAAAATAATAATCCTGAAAGTCAGGGAGAGCAGCTCCTCCCAACGTCACAGGGTTCTTCAGGATTCTCCAGGATAATTTGTGTCTGCCATGACCCCAAATAAATGAATTCAGGATGGATTCAATTGTCCTGAAAAATTTTTGTGGTATATAGAGGGGAGCATGCCAGACCAAATAGAGTATCTTGGGAAGGAGTATCATCTTAACTAAGCTGACGCGACCCATAACACCCAGGGGTAGTCTGGCCCAAGTCTGCGTCTTGTTCTTGATCAGAGCAAACAGGGGTTCAATGTTCAGTAGTTTATAATCTGAGAGCGATCTAGTGACCTGTACGCCAAGGTATTTAATCTGGGAGACCCTTGGGAGAGCCAGAGGAGGGGACGCGAACGAGGAGGGGAAATGGTCAATCGGAAGGATCTGGGACTTAGCCCAATTGATACTCAGACCCGAATGGCCACCCATACGTTCTATGGACTGGAGGGCTGCTATAAGAGAAGGACCGGAGTCCGCCAGATACAAAAGTGTGTCGTCGGCATACAGCCCAATCTTTGGTCTTAATCGGACCATTATGGCCAACGGCTCCACAGCCAATGCGTAAAGCATGGGGGAAAGGGGGCAGCCCTGCCGGGTCCCCCTCTCCAGCGGGAACTGGTCAGAAAGCCAACCATTCACAAACACTCTGGCCCTCGGGGATTGATAGAGGAGTTGGACCCAGCGAATAAAGCTGGGGCCAAATCCAAATCTTGAGAGACACTCCCACAGGTAGTTCCACTCCACGGAGTCGAAGGCCTTGGCGGCATCCAGCGCCACCACGACCCTCGAGCCAATTTCATCATGGGACCCCTGAATATTCATAAATAGGCGGCGAATATTCATGGCCGTGTTCTTCCCTGGCATAAAGCTGGTTTGGTCAGGGTGTATCAATGACAGAATAACCTGGTTAAGGCGGGAGGCTAGAATCTTAGCTAATATTTTAATATCTACCTGTAACAGGGAAATGGGCCTATACGACTCCGGGTATTTAGGGTCCTTTCCGGGTTTGGGAATTACGACTATTTGGGCTTCTCGCATAGATGGGGGTAGAACTCCTGAGTCAAATATAGATTTATACAGGTACTTAAGTTCAGGGATTAGGATTTCAGAGTAGGTGGCATAGAATTCAAGAGGTAGGCCATCCAATCCTGGGGCCTTGGATGAGGCCAGACAGGAAATGGCCTCGGAGATGTCCTCCTCAGTAATAGGGGCTTCCAGAATTTCAAGCTGGTCGTCTGTCAGTTTAGGGAATTGAACTCCCGCTAGGTAGTCCCTGGTGTCTTGGGGAGTGTGGGTGACCCTGGAAGTGTAGAGTGCACGGTAGAATCTCCCAAATTCCTCCGCCACCAGTTGCGGATCGGTGATGTCGTTCCCCTGCGGGTCGGTCAAGGACACCACCACAGGGGGACGCATATCCAAGTGGGCGAGATATGCGAGCAGTTTGCCCGATCTCTCTCCATACTCAAACACCCTCTGTCTACAGAAGAAGATACGTTGTTTAGCCTTCTCTATGTGCAATTGGGAGACCTGGCGCGCCTGAATCTTTAGATTGTTGGCCGCGCTGGGCGAGGGGTCCCGGTGGAACGCCTCCTCCAGCGCCTGCAGGTGCTCCGCAGCCTGCTGGACAATAAGTGTTGATGACCGTTTAAGCCTGTTAATACGTGTGGAAAGTAGGGAACGAGCGTGAAGTTTAAACATTTCCCACACCACATCATGCGTGGCAGTGTCCCTGTTGGCCGTAAAATAGTATTGCAATTCTGTGGGGATGTCATCCTGGTCCTGCAGGGCAGTCAGCCAGAACGGGTTTAGCCGCCAAGAAGGAGCAGGGGAAGCCTTCAGGAGCTGGATCGTGACCCAGTAGGGGGCGTGATCCGAGAGTACTCTCGGAGCAAAGCCCACATCTCCTAACTTAGGCAGCAGGGACATTGAGATAAAAACAAAATCAATTCGTGACATTGTGTTATGACTGGCTGAAAAGCATGAGAAGACTTTAGTGTGCGGGTGTCTGTGGCGCCAAGTGTCGACAAGAGCAAAGTCGATCATTATGCGGTGCAGTCTGGTATGGGTCGGTGGGTTAAGGGGGGGATCCAGTGTGCCCAGACGGTCCAGAGCGGGGATCAGGGTCATATTGAAGTCCCCCATCCACACTGCCGGTACGGAGGGGTATTGTGTCATAAAGGCAAGGCCTTCCTGAATTACAGCTGAGTTGTACGGGAGGGGAATATAGCAGGCAAGTAGCAGGATAGGAGACCCATTAATGGTGGCGTGCATAAACACATATCTGCCCTGCTGATCCGTGCGGAGCAGTATAA
Source organism: Rana muscosa (assembly GCA_029206835.1). NCBI lineage: Eukaryota > Metazoa > Chordata > Amphibia > Anura > Ranidae > Rana > Rana muscosa. Next base: position 17,568,152 of record JARGYO010000094.1, on the reverse strand, counting down.
GCTCAAAAGATACCCGTTTGGCAACCAGGACCGATACTCCTCTGGAATATGAGGTGTGAGTGGCATGATAAGCCCACCCCACCCAAGGTTTTTTAAGGGAGGATTGCAAGTGGCCCGTGACATGGGTCTCGACCAGTGTGATAATGTCAGCTCTCTGAGATTTGAGAAATGTCAGGACCTCTGTGCGTTTGATCTTATTGCGTAAGCCTCTAACATTCCACGTGAGGAACTTCAGGGAACTCATGGTGGGTATATGGTGTGTATAATAGACCGCAGCCAGACCAGGACCAGCAGAGCAGATAAGGACACATCAGACAGTACAGAACACATCAGCAACCAATATTGATAGTGCATGTATGACAATGACATAGTACCTTTAGCAGAAATGAACAATTGTGAACATAGTGGCAGATAAAAAACAGCCAAAACATTTCCCCTCCCTCCCAGTCCAGTGCCACCCCAACTCAGCATGAACATAGTATCCCAAAACCAGGTATCAACCGGGGACATCCAACGTGAAAAAAGCATTGGAGGCGAGGGACTTAATTTCAAAGGGACATAGATACCTGTGATGAACAGAAAACAAAAAAGGAGGAAAAAACAATCAGGTAAACGGGGGGAGTGAAAAAAGTCCATAGAGAACCTAGGGGGGCGACTTCTTCTCTGAGAAGTGCATGGGGTGTAGGGGCCACAAAAGCACAACACCATTGCAGCCGTGCAGAAGGGAGCCCCGCCTGCCATCAGGGTGGTACGTAAAGTAGGATAGGAAGTTCCAGCAAAGTTCGGTAAGCTGCCCTCTACAAGCATCTCCCATGCGTGGGGAGAACGGGGAATTAACAGTTAGGTCACCCGAAGGTGGCGAGCACGCTGTGAGATCCAAGGAGGGGCGGAAAAGGCTTTTAGGTCTGTCTCCCCCGTCCCGGCGGAGGGCACCCACCAGCAAAAGAGCAACCGTGAGGCGAATCACCAGGGCACGAACAGGGAGTGCCACCGGCACAGGGGGCAGCAGGGGAGAGAAAAGAAAAGTACTCACAGCTCCCAGACAGCGCGGTATGCTCAATCTCGCCGATCTCTCCGGTCAATCCAAGTGGATGCCGACTCTGGGTCCTCGAAAAAGTGGGTCCGACCGTCGCACTCCACACGAAGCTTTGCAGGGTACAGCATGGCGTATTTGAGGTGTAGAGTGCGGAGGCGCTTCTTAACATCCTGGAACCTGGACCGCTGCCGTTGCACCTCATTGGAGAAGTCCGGGAAGACGGCAACACGAGCATTGGTATGGGGGATATTCCCCTTCTCTCTGGTTAGGCGGAGGATCTTGTCGCGATCCCTGAAATTAAGGAACTTCGCTATCAGGGTACGCGGTGGAGCTCCTTGGGGAGGAGGGCGGCCAGGGATTCGATGAGCTCTCTCCACTGCAAACATTACCGAAAATGCGTCTCTGCCGAAGGTTGAGGTTAGGAGGTTTTCAAGGAAGCTCTCCGGATCGGTGCCCTCAGCAGACTCAGGAAGACCGATGAAGCGGAGGTTACATCTCCGAAGGCGATTTTCCATGTCATCCTGTTTTGCGCTAATCTGTTGTAACTGGCGGCGCACCTCATCGGTGGTATGTTGTAAAGGGTGTAAGATATCCTCTGCTCTGCTAATACGGGTCTCCGTCTCCGTCACGCGGTCCCTGAGGGTAGAGAGATCCTGCCGGATAAGGGACACATCAATTTTTACCTCCTCGATCTTGGTGGTAAGCGTGCTCTGGCACATGGCGATGGCATCCAGTAATTTGTTAGTAGCCACCACAGAGTGATCCGCATCCAGGAAAGCAGCAGCGCCGTCTCTGACCTGCCGATCCCCCTCCTCAAGCCGGCGGTATCTGGCCAGTTTATCGATGGCTTCAGAATTATTTTTAGACGGAGACATGCTGTAAGGCGACAGGGAAGATCCCTGGATGCACCAATATGGCCGCTGTTAAGGAGGCCGGGTCCTCCACAACCTCCCCCCCCCCACCGCTGCCCAGGGACGGCCCAACGTAGGCAGCAGGTCACTCTCAAGCAGCTGTAATGGCAACAGGCTGCATGCAGGGGAATCTGAGCTCAGGGGAGTCAGGGAGGCCTGTAATACTTGCCAAAGATGTCTCCGGGTGGAGCAAGATGGCCGCCGTTCCGGGAGTCAGGCCGAGACCGCGGTCCGCTCACACAGCAGGTGCAGAGTGCAAAGACACCCCAGCAGCTGCAGCAGGTAATCCGGGGGCCGATGTAGAAGAGGATGGAGCCCAGTGCGCCCAGGGAGGCAAGAAGAAGTGTCCAGGGCCGCCGTCGGGAGGGCCAAGATGGCCGCCGAACCAGGAACTAGGCCGAAGCCTGGGCCTTTCCTGAAGCAGATGACCGGGAAGCGCCGCGACGGCAGTGGCGGCAAACCAGCGGGCTAACAGGCTTCAGGAACCACAGGGAGAGCAGGACACGTCCTCGGATGTAGGGGATGGCAGGAACCGAGCAGGATGCAGGCAGGATGGTAGGTTAGGAGTATGGGCAGACGGAGCTCACATCACATGCGACCTATCCCATTGCTATCCAGGCCACGCCCCCCTGACCAATCCTCTTTAGTCCCTACCAGAACTTTATGACCTGTTGATACAGTTTTGCCAGATATTCTTATACAAAATCAACTGCTCCAAATCAAATTTGATGGGCATATGCTTGTGTAGCGGGGTGCTGAATTTGGGGGAAGTGTTTGAGAGGTAGTTTGCTCAAACACCCTAATTTGTCAGGGTTTTTGCAACCATTTTTATCCACAGGGAGAGTATCGGTGTGCAGTTCCCTGTGGCCTACAGGTGGCGCTGCCATAGTAGGCTAGGGTTGAACCGCTGATACAGTGCTGTGCCTTGTGTGTCCCCTCTCAGCAGCCATACGGTGGGAGTGGTCTGCTTGCTGGGCATGCTGGGAGAGGATATAAAAAGGGGCAGACGCTGGGGTTCTGTTCGGTCAGCGGGGTCCTACCCCAGGTTCTTGTTCCTGTCCACCTTTGGCCGGAGGCAGGTTGTCGTTGGTTCGGTCGTCGGGAGTCCTACTCCCAGGGAGTGTTCTGGTTCCATCCTGGGCACCTTTAGCCCAGGGTTAGGTACTATCATGCTGTTCCTGTCAGCCCTGGGTATGCAAGCCCAGGAACCGCAGTGGAGGCCTGGGGCCCAGCACCTTCGGCTGGGGTCCGCCAAGGATCGAGGAATCTCAGGGTGCCACCTTGCGAGGGGACCCGTATCTAGGATGAGGAGGCCGGGAAGGAACTCTCCGAAGACCCAGTGCAGTGTCATGGTGACGGTAGGGTCCCGGTAACTCTCCGGAGGGATGTCTTCTCCTAAAAAAGGGCCATAGCTAAAGAAGGGGATCAGTTTTATCAGGTCTGTGGCAGAGACCAACTTCATAGTTTGTGGCAGAGACTGTGCGCCTAGTTAAACTTGCTTGAGAATCTGAGCAAAGATCCGTAACGTTTATGCCTGGACCTCCTCCACACCTTGTGCTGTTCTGTTTCTTGCTCCAACCTTTCTTCTATCAGAGACTGTGTTATTGCTAAGAGAAAATAAACTCTGAGTTGGAGTTTCATCTGGTGTGGACATTCACTTTACTGGGAAGTCAAGGACTTGTCTCTACTTTAACATAGAGGTGAGAATCAGGCTCTGGAGGTTTTCATGTTCTGACCGCGGAAGATCCAACAACAACACCGCTCAACCTCCTCACACAGGAGGGTACGGGGTGTTAGTGCGGTGTGCCTCTCTCTTCCTGCGAGGAGCCAAAGTTAATGCAGGTAAAGAAAGGGGTCTGTGCGCTACACTTGGATCAAGATACAAAAACAAATCTCACTTGTCTATCGCTGTTTCCATGAGCCCCAGCCTCAATGCTTACTTACCTAGTTATACAGTTAACTGTTCCCTCCTGCAACACCCTCCATACAAATTATGATGCACTTCTTAAAGCAGAGTTCCACCCACTTTTGAGAGGTGGTCTTAAATGAAAGACCACCTCTCCACCCATCGTTTTTGGCTATTGATTTTTTTTTTTACAATAGTATCTTTTTTAGAAGTACGAGTGGCTCAGGGCGTTACGTCCTCTTTTTCTGCGAGCACTCCCATTGACTTCTAGGACCTGTGTGTGTCTCAGAAGACAAGCTGGCCATTCACAAAGTGCCACGGGACTCGCGCATACGCAGTCAGAAACCGGCAGTGAAGCCGCAAGGCTCCACTGCCGGTTTCTCTTAGTTGGAATGGTGGTGCCTGCACCCGATCCGATGGACGGATCGGCCTCGGGGGACAGATATTGCAGGCTCCCTGGACAGGTATTGTCCTTATTAAAAGTCAGCAGCTCCAGTGTTTGTAGCTGCTGACTTAAAAAAAAAAAAATTGCGGCTGGAACACTGCTTTAACCACTTAACGACCGCTCACTGTATATATACGTCGGCAGAATGGCACCGACAGGCACAATCACGTAGAGTGTACGTGATTGCCTTTGTACAGTTGGGGGGTCCAATCTGTACAGTGAGCGGTGGCTAAGTGTCCGGGAGCGTTCCGGGATGAGGGGGCAGCCATTCGTTTCTGGCCACCCCCTCGCGATCGCTCCCGGCGAATGGAAATGCCCCCTCTGTCTGTGTCAGACAGAGGGAGCAGGAGGAAGTGATGTCATCTCTGGTGCGGCGCTCACATATACCGAGCGCCGTACAAGAGAAGATATCAGGTCAGTGCACACAACACTACACTGACACCAGGACACATAGGGACATAAATCGCCCCCCCAGATCACCCCCCCAGCCCCCAGTCACAGTGTCACTGATTGCAGTGACCATTTATTTAGTGATCACTGCAATCAGTGACATTTGTGACTGTAAAAGTGTCACCAAAATTTAGTCTTAGGTCCAGTGTAGCCCCCTAACCCCCCCTAATAAAGGTTTAACCCCCTGATCACCCCCCAGATAACCCTTTCACCCCCTATCACCACTGTCACTTAGCGATCATTTTTCTGATCGCTGTCTTAGCGTCAGTGATGCCGATCGGCAGCCAGTAATTTTTTTAGGTTCGCCGCAGGTTTTTATAGCGTCAGGTACCCCAATATATTATCTAATAAAGGTTTAACCCCCTTGATCGCCCCCCAGGTAACCCTTTCACCCCCTATCACCACTGTCACTAAGCGATCGTTTTTCTAAACGCTGTCTTAGTGTCGGTGATGCAGATCGTAGCCAGTATTTTTTTTTAGGTTCGCCGCATGTTTTTATAGCGTCAGGTACCCCAATATATAATCTAATAAAGGTTTAACCCCCTTGATCGCCCCCCCCCCAGGTAACCCTTTCACCCCCATCACCACTGTCGCTAAGCAATCGTTTTTCTAAACGCTGTCTTAGTGTCGGTGATGCAGATCGGTAGCTGGTAATTTTTTTTAGGTTCGCCGCAGGTTTTTATAGCGTCAGGTACCCCCATATATTATCTAATAAAGGTTTTAACCCCCTGATTGCCCCTAGTTAACCCTTTCACCAGTGATCACCATATAAGTGTTACGGGTGACGCTGGTTAGTTAGTTTGCTTTTTATAGTGTCAGGGCACCCGCCGTATATAACCCAATAAAGGTTTAACCCCCTGATCGCCCGGCGGGTGATATCAATTAGGTTTTAGCGTCAGAGAGGGTCTGAGTCACACCCCAGGCAGCGTCAGGTTAGTGCCAGTAACGCTAACACCCACGCGTGAAGCATACACCCCCCTTAGTGGTATAGTATCTGAACAGATCAATATCTGATCTGATCAGATCTATACTAGCGTCCCCAGCAGTTTAGGGTTCCCAAAAACGCAGTGTTAGCGGGATCAGCCCAGATACCTGCTAGCACCTGCGTTTTGCCCCTCCGTCCAGCCCAGGCCACCGAAGTGCAGTATCGATCGATCACTGTCACTTACAAAACACAACACACATAACTGCAGCGTTCGCAGAGACAGGCCTGATCCCTGCGACTCCAGTGCTGTAGGAGGTGATTTCACCACCACAGTTAAAAAAAAAAAGCAAATATGCCAAAGCATTGGGGCAGCAGGGGCGGAGGAGCAATTTTGCTCCTAATGCCGCGTACATACAGTCGAAATTCCGACGGAGGCTTGCCCGTGGAAAAGTCCGACCATGTGTGTGCGGCATAACTTTTTTTGCGGGAAGATGCCCCCATGCTTCGGCATATATAAATGGTGCATGTATGCCCATCATTAGAAGTGGGTGGATGAAGGGCGGTATTCTAATGGTGGGCATACCCACCGATCAATCTCTTTTTTTCGTTCAGCCAACGGGCTGCATGAAAAAAAAGCTTACAATACATGTCCAACAAGGACCAGCAACGTACTGGTATGTTGCTGGACTTTGAATGTTTATACCAGAATGATGCCTGCGGGTTTAGGTATCATCTTGGCATCATTCTTTTCAGCCTGCGGCCGGCTTTCATGTAAAAGCAATCCTAGCGGCTAATTAGCCTCTGGACTGCTTTTACAAGCAGTGGGAGGGAATGCCCCCCCCCCCAGATATAAAAAGCGCCATTGGGAAATTGGGAAAGCATTTTATCACACCGATCTTGGTGTGGTCAGATGCTTTGAGGGCAGAGGAAAGATCTAGGGTCTAGAACCAAGTTTTTTCAAAAAAAGAGTACCTGTCACTACCTATTGCTATCATAGGGGATATTTACATTCCCTGAGATAACAATAAAAATGATAAAAAAAAAAAATACTTGGAAGGAACAATTTAAAAATAAAATAAAAAAGCAAAATTAATAAAAAAAAAAAAAAAAGCACCCCTGTCCTGCCCTGCTCTTGCCCAATGGCGAACGCAAGCGTCGGTCTGGCGTCATATGTAAACAGCAATTGCACCATGCATGTGAGGTATCACCGCGAAGGTCAGATCGAGGGCAATCATTTTAGCAGTAGACCTCCTCTGTAAATCTAACGGGGTAACCTGTAAAGGCTTTTAAAGGCTTTTAAAAATGTATGTAGTTTGTCGCCAATGCGCGTTTGTGCGAAATTTTAAAGCATGTCGTGTTTGGTTTCTATGTACTCGGCCTAAGATCATCTTTTTTATTTCATCAAACATTTGGGCAATATAGTGTGTTTTAGTGCATTAAAATTAAAAAAAGTGTATTTTTTAACCCAAAAAATGCGTTTGAAAAATCGCTGCGCAAATACTGTGTAGAAAAAAAAAATGCAACACCCACCATTTTAATCTGTAGGGCCTTTGCTTTAAAAATATATATATAATGTTTGGGGGTTCAACATAATTTTCTTGCAAAAAAAAAAATGTTTTCATGTAAACAAAAAGTGTCAAAAAGGGCTTTGTCTTCAAGTGGTTAGAAGAGTGGATGATGTGTGACATAAGCTTCCTAATGTTGTGTATAAAATGCCAGAACAGTTCAAAACCCCCCCAAATGACCCCATTTTGGAAAGTAGACACCCCAAGCTATATACTGAGAGGCATGTCGAGTCCATGGAATATTTTATATGTTGAAACAAGTTGCGGAAAAACGACAATTTTTTTTTTTTTGCACAAAGTTGTCACTAAATGATATATTACTCACACATGCCATGGGCATATGTGGAATTGCACCCCAAAATACATTCTGTTGCTTCTCCTGAGTACGGGGATACCACATGTGTGAGACATTTTGGGAGCCTAGCCGCGTACGGGACCCCAAAAACCAATCACCGCCTTCAGGCTTTCTAAGGGTGTAAATTTTTGATTTCACTTCTCACTGCCTATCACAGTTTCGGAGGCCATGGAATGCCCAGATGGCACAAAACCCCCCCAAATGACCCCATTTTGGAAAGTAGACACCCCAAGCTATTTGCTGAGAGGTATTGTGAGTATTTTGCAGATCTCGCTTTTTGTCACAAAGTTTTGAAAATTGAAAAAAAAAAAATATATATATATTTTCTTTCTTCATTTTCAAAAACAAATGAGAGCTGTAAAATACTCGCCATTCCTCTCAGCAAATAGCTTGGGGTGTCTGTATCCCAAAATGGGGTCATTTGGGGGGGTTTTGTGCTATTTTGCCATTTTATGGCCTTCGAAACTGTGATAGGTAGTGAGGAGTGAAATCAAAAATTTGTGCCTAGAAATCCTGAAGGCGGTGCTTGGTTTTCGGGGTCCCGTACGCGGCTCGGCTCCTAAAAAGTCCCACACATGTGGTATCCCCGTACTCAGGAGAAGCAGCAGAATGTATTTTGGGGTGCAATTCCACATATAACCATGGCATGTGTGAGCAATATATCATTTAGTGACAACTTTTTGTAATTTTTTTTAATTTTTTTTTTTTTAGTCATTATTCAATCACTTGGGACAAAAAAATAAAAAATTCAATGGGCTCAACATGCCTCTCAGCAATTTCCTTGGGGTGTCTACTTTCCAAAATGGGGTCATTTGGGGGGGTTTTGTACTGCCCTGTCATTTTAGCACCTCAAGAAATGAGATAGGCAGTCATAAATTTAAAGCTGTGTAAATTTCAGAAAATGTACCCTAGTTTGTAAACTCTATAACTTTTGCGCAAACCAATAAATATACGCTTATTGACATTTTTTTTACTAAAAACATGTGGCTGAATACATTTTGGCCTAAATGTATGACTACAATTGAGTTTATTCGATTTTTCTTATAACAAAAAGTAGAAAATATCATTTTTTTTCAAAATTTTCGGTCTTTTTCCGTTTATATCGCAAAAAATAAAAATCGCAGAGGCAATCAAATACCATTAAAAGAAAGCTCTATTTGTGGGAAGAAAAGGACGCAAATTTCGTTTGGGTACAACATTGCATGTCCGCACAATTTACAGTTAAAGCAGCGCAGTGCAAAATTCTGAATTCACCTCTGGTCCTCTAGCTACCAAATGGTCCGGGGCTTAAGTGGTTAAGAAACTGCAGGATATCGGCACCTCCATCCGAACCACCCAGGCTTCCTGGGCTGGGAAGATAACACTATCCAAAATGTGCCTCTTGCCTCACCTGCTATATATGTTCCAAACCCAGTACCTCTACTCTCTTCTCAACTGGATACGCTACAACGCACCATCAACAACTATATCTGGGATGGCAAACACCCCAGAGTTAAACACTCCACCATATGCACTGCAACAGCCAAAGCAGGAATGGGAGATCCTAACCTCAAGAACTACTACAAAGCAGTTCTCATAAACCAAACCCAACATTGGTGGTCACAATTAGGGATGAGCTTCGAGTTCGAGTCGAACATTGCCTGTTCTCCCGTTCGCCAAACAGCGAACAATTTGGGGTGTTCGCGGCAAATTCGAAAAGCCACGGAGCACCCTGTAAAAGTGTATGGGAGAAATGTAAAGTGCTAATTTTAAAGTGAATTTTTGAATGTATTGCACTAACTTATACCTATGTAGCGGGTGGTCATATTTAGGGGAGGCATCTGAGTGGTACCAAGCTCAGATACAACAATTGTTAGGATTCATGGACCAATTTATGCCAGTGGAGGATATCAATGGTGTCCAGTTCCCTGCGGCCTATAGGTGGCGCTGTTGCCATAGGCTGGGGTTGAATCGCCATTGGAGGGCTGCGCCCTTTGTGTTCTCTCGCGGCAGTAGTACAGCGGGCGGGGAACCTGCTGTGCATGCTGGAAGAAAGTATAAAGGGGGCAGACATCTTCCGCTCGGGGTCCACTCCCAGGCACCTTCAGCCTGGGGGGTGCATGATGGTGGTCTCCGGGTGCCCTGGGCCCGGGGACGGAGTTGCTGTTCCACCCCAGACACCTTTGGTCTGGGGTGAGGTACTCTCTGGAGGCCTGGGGCCCAGTACCTTCGACTGGGTCCCGCAAGGGATCGAGGGCTCCTAGGGTGTCCCCTAGTGTGGACACCCGAATCTGGGACGAGGAGGCCAGGGAGGTGACCCTTCCGAAGACCCGATACAGCATTTGCTGGTGACGGCGGGGCCTCTGGTAACTGTCCGGATGGATGTCCTCTCTCTGACAGGAGCCATTGCTCATAGAAGGTAGTCTACGTTCTCATGGTCTGTGGCAGGGACCCATCGTGAATCAGGTCGGTGGCAGAGACCCAACAACCAGGTCTGTGGCAGAGGCTTTGTTCATCTGGTCCGTGGCAGAGACCCCCTCACGGTCGGTGGCAGCGACTGTGCGCCAAGCCTGTTCGCGCTATAACGGAACAGGAGAAAACCCAAGTTCAAGTTTGTGCCTGGACCTCCTCCCCACTGTGTTCTGTTCTATGTCTGACCAGTCACTCTCAAAGGACTATTTATTGCTCTGAAGAATAAATAAGTGTGGGACTTTCAGTGGTGTGGAACTTGACTTTCTGGGAGTTAAAGGGTCCTACCTCCACCTGCGTGGAGGGTGGGAATCATGCTCAAGGGAAGTTTTGGCTCTGGACAGGGACACAGGCCCGAAGGTAAAAGGTTATAGCTCACACCTTTGCACACAAGAGGATACGAGCTGGTGGTGCGCCACACTTTCCTCCCTGGTCCCCTAGACGAGACCCATTGACCGAGAAGAGAAGGAGGGAGTGAGAGGTGAGGTCGCTACACCTATATATGTATAAATCACTACTACTCCTGTGAACTTATAAACACCAATCTGGATACCAGATTATAAAAAATCTGCCATGTATCACATATATAAATTAACGTGCAAAAAAACGTGCAAAGAAACCATATCATGTGCAAAAATACCAATAAAGTGTCATGTGCAAACAATATCATATAAATTTTCCAACAATCAAATATACATAAAAATTGTGGCTAAGCTGCAGTTCTTATTCATGGATTTGAGTGTGTCAACCACAACAAACAAAACTGATCAAGCAGCAGACAAAGATATAAAAATGTGCAAAAGTTCTTTATGGTGATTCCTTTCAATAGTGATCAGCTGTGTTTCCACCTTCACCACTTAACGTGCCTACACCGACACCAGATACAATGGCCACTCACCAGATGGGCCAGATAATTACGCCTTTGGTTCATATGGATAACCACTCCTTCCCTCAGATTTTCCAGCAGTCACTCCCAGTGTTATAGATGCAATCACGCTCTATATCAGCTCATGTAATCATATAGAAGACCATCATGGTATAGTATGTCAAGATATAATTAATAAAATTTAAAACATATATTCTGTACACTCACATTTTAGGGTGCCTTGAAGCCGGCACTGAGCTAATCCAGCCGTATATAGAAGTACACAAATGGATGTCTGGTCTGTGTGATGCCTTACTCTTAGCTTGTATACCCAGCTCCGTTTGTACTCAGACCGGACGTGACGAGTTGGCAAAGGTACCTCGGCCTCTATGCATTTCGCAACTTATTGCGTCATCAGGCTTCCTGAAAGCAATGGAATCTCTCCCTCTGGCTGCACTGGAAATAATATGCTCTAAAACCTAAAAACATCAAAGTGAAAATAGGAAAAAAATGTGGCGCTAATTTGACCAGTACCTAAGTGCCAGTCCCTAAGTGTCTAAATTACAATCACTAATAACACTGTGATCATTAAACATACCCCACGTGACATGTGATAAATAATATAATGAAAAAAGTCCATAAAGTGAAGTAATATTCCAAAGAAAGATTCAATATTCTTAAAACAAAGAAATCTTCCACCACACCGCCGTGCACGTGTCAGCCCCCTCTGAAATTGCACTCACCAGCTGTTCATGCCTCCCACTCTCGTGTTCGGCTCAAAAGCTTGCTAGTTTAACCACTAGAGGGTGAACAGCCATCCACTCAAAACTTGTGTTTCAACAAAGGATTTTCATACATGTAAGGATGAAAAAAGTGCTCCAATAGTGTAAAATAGTAACGACCAATTTATTAAAATACACAGCAACACTTCAAATATTACACTCACAAGGTAAATGAATAAAACCAGCCTTGAAAAAAACAGCAAACAAAGGTGTATGATGGCACTGCAGTGTTTTGCGGTCACGGCGGACCCAAGGTGTATGCTCAATCTCAGTCTCTCACGTGACACGCTGAGGCTAAGAACTCTACACTGTCACCGCGATCCGGGACTCAGGAGTGGGTGAGAGACTGAGATTGAGCATACACCTTGGGTCCGCCGTGACCGCAAAACACTGCAGTGCCATCATACACCTTTGTTTGCTGTTTTTTTCAAGGCTGTTTTTATTCATTTACCTTGTGAGTGTAATATTTGAAGTGTTGCTGTGTATGTTAATAAATTGGTCATTACTATTTTACACTATTGGAGCACTTTTTTCATTCTTACATGTATGAAAATCCTTTGTTGAAACACAAGTTTTGAGTGGATGGCCGTTCACCCTCTAGTGGTTAAACTAGCAAGCTTTTGCGCCGAACACGAGAGTGGGAGGCATGAACAGCTGGTGAGTGCAATTTCAGAGGGGGCTGACACGTGCACGGCGGTGTGGTGGAAGATTTCTTTGTTTTAAGAAGATTGAATCTTTCTTTGGAATATTACTTCACTTTATGGACTTTTTTCATTATATTATTTATCACATGTCACGTGGGGTATGTTTAATGATCACAGTGTTATTAGTGATTGTAATTTAGACACTTAGGGACTGGCACTTAGGTACTGGTCAAATTAGCGCCACATTTATTTCCTATTTTCACTTTAATGTTTTTAGGTTTTAAATCAGTTTTCATATTACATTTTAAGTGGCAGCTTTAGTTTCACTATTTTTCTTTTGGCGCAGTGGTGGTACAGGATATTAGGAGCGCTTTATATCTTTATTAGGCTTGTGCAATCCATTTCGTAACGAATCGAAATTAGTCCGAATTTAGCAACTTTCGAACATTCGGAAGCATTTCGAATTTCTGAACAAAGCAATTACGAATAAAACCGAATCCGAAATAAATTATATCGCAAATAGCGAATGCCCAAATGTCTTCGGCATAATTTGTTCTGAAAAAAGTTACGAATGTACGAATCCATTCAAAAAACAATAACACTCACTCTGCTCTCTGCTTCTCCCTCACCGTGCTGAACTCCCTCTCAAAATGGTGTACAGGGGCGGAGGCTATAGCCGCATGTAAAAAACGAAAGTAAAATACGAGATTTCGAATCGTTACAAATAACCGCTATGTATTTAGAAAAGTACAAATCCATTCGAAGCACATTAGGCATAATAGGCAGCGTCGTCGTGAGAGAGACACGGAAAATTACGAAACAACGAACCCAAAAAAAAGTTACGAAAGTAGGAGTTGTGTCCAGAATCAACAAAAAACAATGTACTCTACCGAAAGTGCGAATTATAAATCAACTAAAAGTGTCACTTGCGAAAATACGAATGAGTCCGAACACAAAAAATCCCGTCTAGCAAAATTACGAATGATTACGAATCAACAGGACCGGAAAGAAACGAACCAAAACTAAACAAATTTTTCTGTTGTGCACAAGAAACGAACCGAAACTAAACAAATTTTTCCGTTGTGCACAAGTCTAATCTTTATACCTATTTTTTTATAAATAATATGCTCTGATGTGTCCCTAGCCTTCTTGATAAAAGCAGGAATTACCACAATTGGAAACATTCTACATGAAGGGAAGCTTCCAACACCTAGATGAAGATTTCAACATTCCCAATAAGGACTTCTTCAAGTACCTAAGAGTGCGACATGCTCTGTCCTCTATGACAAAATAAGATCAACCCATCATGATGGGTCCATGGTACATGTCTGGTGGTCCTGCCCTCTGCTCCTTCCCTTCTGGCAATCTGTTTAAACACTCATCACCAACATCACCGGCAACTCTACAAAAATCACACCCCAACTGGCATTGCTAGGCTTGGGAATGGGAACATGGGATTCTTCTCATCATACCATCCTTACTCACATCCTAATTGCAGCTAGACTTTCCATAACAAGGAACTGGTATATCATATCGCCACCTTCTTCTCAACTAGTCTCCCAACTCCTTAAAGCGGGATTCCACCTGTGATTTTTTTTTTTTTAAAGTCAGCAGCTAGAAACACTGTAGCTGCTGACTTTTAATAAAGACACTTACCTGCCCTAGGCACCCGCTTCCCCCCCCCCCCCGAGGCCAACCCCTCGATTGTGCCAGGTCCCAGCGCCGCCATCCTCACTAAGGGAAACAGTCAGTGGAGCCTTGCGAGTCTCGCGGCGCCGTATGAATAAGCAGCTGCTCTCTGGGATGCACACAGTTCCCAGAAGGCAGCGTGCCGCATTCCCCAGAAGACAACGCGAGGATGAAGACGGAAGAAGGCCAGCCGTGGACTAGGAAGAGGCAGATTAGGAAGAAACCCCTAGCAACCGCACTTTCTGGTAAGTAAATTTTTTTTTTTTTTTCACATTTATTTTTTCAATTTTTTTGTAGGATTTTGGTATAATTTTTTTTTAAGGTGGAACTCCACTTTAATCTACATCTACAGATGGAACTTATGTTTGCCATAGCAAACCTGACCCTACCTAAATTTCAGAGCGAATGGGCCCCATGGCTCAATTGCTTTAATATTGACACCACCGCCTTACTTTGTTGATTACACAGTACTACTCTCTGTTGAATCTGCAATGTCTACCCTATTTGCTGAAGACAACCCTCTTTCTCTGCCGAATTGCTTAAGTATAAAGTTGTCCACTACCTCACCATAACACGTCCCCCCCTCCATGTACCTGGATCTGAAATCTGGACTCCATAAAATATTGTCATAAGAATTCTGCTTTGATATATTTGTATTCACAAACATTTTCTTGATTGTCATATTGTATATTGCATCATCTATGCCTTACGGTGCACTCATAAGTGAAAGTTTGTAAAATTTGCAATACTTTAATAAAAAAAGGAAAAAACATGCTGTGTATCAATCAGAACTACTAATAATTGTCAATCACCTACCTGATGATGGTGAGGGATGGTGTGACCTTCCTGTGTGGCGTCCCAGGAATACAGAGGACGGGGACATCTCTCTGGTGGGTTTCTGTAGCTGGATGACTCCACCATGGTGTCCTGGTACAGATCTTTGTGTTCTTTTAGAGACTCTGACTCCTCCATCACCCCATCCTCATCATCCCCCTCTTTTATCTCTTCTTTAACTTCAACTTTAGAATCTCTCAGGTTTCCACTCTGAATATATAATAAAAATTATATCAATTGTAACAATGCAGATAATGTACAGATCCTAATGATACTATCAGTGATTGTTCCTCATCTACCTGATGATGGTGAGGGATGGTGTGACCCTCCTGTGTGAAATACAGAGGACGGGGACATCTCTCTGGTGGGTTCCCATTACTGGATCCATCTGTAGGAAACACACACACTGACTGAATACATTGTTTCTATGTGTTTATCAGATGATGGGGGATCTAGGTGGAGCCTCCGTACTGCTCTCTCCTTTACAATAAAGTCTCCTCTTACCCGGTGATGTGAGGGGCGGCTGATTGTCCATCATGACGTCCTTGTAGAGATCCTTGTGTCCTTCTAAATCCTCCCGCTCCTCCATGGAGAAATAGACAGTGACATCCTGACACCTTATAGGAACCTGACACACACAATGATACAGTCACCATCCAGACACATCCCTTGTCTGTTACTGGATAATGTCCCAGAATTCCCGGCACCGCTCACCTCTCCTCCATCATCTCTCTGGTGACTTCTAGAATCTTCTTTGTATTTCTCTATTCTATCAGGGATGAAGGTGGAGGCAATGTGATGGTCATATGATCTCCAGACTTCACAGGAGGAAAACTCTAGATCTGAACACAAATAGTAAAATTAAATGATATTCCCAGAATCCTCCTCACCTTTCAGTTTTCCATTATATTAAAGCCCACTTAAGACTGATGTAGAATTTACCCACACAGGACCCCCCACACTACGCAGGTTAAAAGCTTGTTGCAGGTATTCTGACGTCATTACATACAATGCAGGACCAACAGTCCCACTTTGCAAGTGAGGATACCAAGGGTCCGCCCACATCCTAAGAGCGCCAGAAGAAAAACCAGATGGAGGGACATTGGGTGGAGGAGCTGTGAGGTCAGTGTGATGTCATAGGACATATAGACTCTGGATGGAGGGAGATTTGAGGGGTCCTCTATATGAGACTGCCATGCAAACCAAATCATTGTTCCTGGGTGTGTCCCACCTCTCCTAAACTGAAGAGTGAACTTTGACCTTTACCATACAGAAATCTGTCAGGGATCTGTGAAAGTAAGCTCTCATGTGATCAGGTGATGTGCGGAGGAATGGAGTGTAAATAGCAGACAAATTTCTCCAGAGCTCCTAATGGTGGGGATGGATTTTGCTGAGTGCTGGGCCAAGTTTCCACCCCCCAGGGTCACGGCAGGTGTGGAGAAAAGCTGTGTAAGAGGATATGGAGGAGAGATGAGGAGGAGATCCAGGAATCAGGATAAAGGTCAGGACAAGCAACAGACGAGCGCATCCAAGAGATGAAGCCGGGGTCACTACACAGAAAATCAATCCAAGGAAACAACAGGCAGGACGAGGAATAGCAAGAAGGAGCTCAGAGACAAATGAGAATATTGCTCAGCCAATGGGAGATTATCTCAGCATGACTTACATAATGAAGGAGATGAGGGGGAGGGGAGGAAGTCACTTAAGGTGACCATAGATACATGGAAATTCAGCTGGTTCAGCAGGGATCGGTCACATTTCCATCCATGTGTGGTCACTGCCGGATAAAAGTCACTCGATCAGCGTCTGCAGCCAATAGCTTCATCACTGATCTGTGTATTCTGAGAGCGGAGGAGCGCCCCCCATTGTCAGAATACAATAGTGCAGCGGGGAGGATTCCCCCATCCCCCTCCAATGTGTGGATGGGGGAATCGCTTCAGTTTTTTCCACTCAGCCCGCTGGCTAAACGATAAAACTGAACCATGTATGACCAGCTTTGGAGGGAAGATATATTAATCATCAACAGATCTCCCTGAAGGGGTTAATCTACATATTACCTCCTCTGCTGCCAATTCCTGCCGTGTCTTTTCTCTACGTCTTATCAAATGAAATGTCCTCATTATCCTGCATGTACCTGACATCACTTCCTGTCTGTATTCAATAGAGATTTCCTGTCTGGGTAGAGATGAGATCACCATCTTGTGGAGCTCAGAGGAACTGCAGCCCAGAGAAACGTCTCGTAGTGTGAACACGGCCTTGTGCTGTGTGTGTATGTACTGTATATCCTTCCCCTTTCTCTCCTCCCTGAGTGTGTATGAAGAGGCGGAGCTCCTGAGTGTGTATAAAGAGGCGGGGCCCTGAGTGTGTATGAAGAGGCAGAGCACCTGAGTGTGTATGAAGAGGCAGAGCACCTGAGTGTGTATGAAGAGGCGGAACCCTGAGTGTGTATGAAGAGGCGGAGCACCAGAGTGTGTATAAAGAGGCGGAGCTCTGAGTGTGTATGAAGAGGCGGAACCCTGAGTGTGTATGAAGAGGCGGAGCACCTGAGTGTGTATAAAGAGGCGGAGCTCCTGAGTGTGTATGAAGAGGTGGAGCTCTGAGTGTGTATGAAGAGGCGGAACCCTGAGTGTGTATGAAGAGGCGGAGCACCTGAGTGTGTATAAAGAGGCGGAGCTCTGAGTGTGTATGAAGAGGCGGAACCCTGAGTGTGTATGAAGAGGCGGAGCACCTGAGTGTGTATAAAGAGGCGGAGCTCTGAGTGTGTATGAAGAGGCGGAACCCTGAGTGTGTATGAAGAGGCGGAGCACCTGAGTGTGTATGAAGAGGCGGAGCTCCTGAGTATGTATGAAGAGGCAGAGCCCTAAGTGTGTATGAAGAGGCGGAGCTCCTGAGTGTGTATAAAGAGGCGGAGCCCTGAGTGTGTATGAAGAGGCGGAGCCCTGAGTGTGTATGAAGAGGCGGAGCTCCTGAGTGTGTATGAAGAGGCGGAGCTCCTGAGTGTGTATGAAGAGGCGGAGCTCTGAGTGTGTATGAAGAGGCGGAGCTCCTGAGTGTGTATGAAGAGGCGGAGCCCTTAGTGTGTATGAAGAGGCGGAGCTCCTGAGTGTGTATGAAGAGGCGGAGCCCTGAGTGTGTATGAAGAGGCGGAGCCCCTGCTGGAACAGCGATCGGAGGAGGAAGCCGAGTCTAGGAGGGAGACTGACAGAAACCGCAGCAGACTTGCAGGAGTGAGCGAGGAGGATCCAGTTCCTTTGCCATCGGAGGTGAGGAGAGTGTGAAGGATGTTGGTGACTCTGGTAGATGAAAAGCTGGGAGTCATATTGCTCTGGTGAGTGGGGAAGCACTACTAAGGGGGCGCCCTCACCAACACGTGTGTAAGAGGAGGAAGAAGGCCGTGGCTACACTACAGCTGGCACAGTTTGGAGCACGGAGAACTTTCACACCTTATCAACTTTTCATTGATTGGTGGATTTTTCAGAACAAAATAAGTTAATTGAAGTAGATGCAAAGCGGAAGCAGTGGACTTGAGCACAAAATATTGTATGATTACATGAATTTGCACAGATTTTTAGTTTATTTATTATAGCAGCAAATAGTATAAGATTAACCACTTGTCCACCGCCCACTGTCAATTGACGGCGGGCGGAGGATACTCTCGTTCTGGGAGGACATCATATGACGTCCTCCCTTTAAAACGAGCTAGGAGGCGCGCGCGCGCCCGCCGCGTTCACAAGGTCCCGGTGCGCGTACCCGACGGCCGCGATTGCCGCCGGGCACCCGCGATTGCCCGGGAAACGAGCAGGAAAGTGGGTCTCTGTGTGTAAACACAGAGATCCACGTCCTGTGAGGGAGAGGGGACCGATGGTGTGTCCCTTGTACATAGAGGCAACCATCGGTCACCTCCCCCAGTCAGTCCCCTCCCCCCACAGTTAGAACACATTGAGGGAACATATTTAACCCCTTCCCGCCCCCTAGTGGTTAACCCCTTCCCTGCCAATCACATTTATACAGTAATCAATGCATTTTTATAGCAGGGATCGCTGTATAAATGTGAATGGTCCCAAAAATGTGTCAAAAGTGTCCGATGTGTCCGCCGGAATATCGCAGTCACAATAAAAAATTGCAGATTGCCGCCATTACTAATAAAAAAATAAAAATGCTATAAATCTATCCCCTATTTTGTACACGCTATAACTTTTGCGCAAACCAATCAATACGCGCTTATTGCGATTTTTTTTTTTACCAAAAATATGTAGAAGAATACGTATCGGCCTAAACTGAGGAAAATGTTATTTAAAAAAAAAAAATGGGTATTTATTATAGCAACAAGTAAAAAATAGTGTTTTTTTTCCAACCTGGACGCTCTTCTTTTGTTTATAGCGCAAAAAATAAAAACTGCAGAGGTGATCAAATACCACCAAAGGAAAGCTCTATTTGTGGGAAAAAAAGGACGCAAATTTCGTTTGGGAGTCACGTCGCACGACCGCGCAATTGTCATTCAAAGTGTGACTGCGCTGAAAGCTGAAAAATGGCTTGGGCAGGAAGGGGGTTTTCGTGCCCAGTAGGGAGGTGGTTAAAGAAGTAGGTGCAACGTGGAAGCAGTGGATCTGCAGGGAACAGCATCTTGAGCACAAAGCACTTTATGTTGTATATGAATTTGCAGATGGTTCAGATTACTTATTTTATTGATAAACACCATAAGATCAGTGAAGTAGGTGTAAAGTGGAAGCAGTAGATCCGCAGAGAATATTATTTGAGCCCCTAGCACTTTATATATGAATGTCTCCACATATTTTAGTGTATTGGTGATAATTTAGGCGCACACACAATAGGACAGCGCTGTGACACATAATGCTCTTCTAGGTGATAAAGGGAATACTTACCTTTGTTACAGCAGCAGTCCGGTATAAGTTATTTCTGTAGGTATTTGAGTTGTTACACATAGTGCAGGTTTTTATCTATTTATATTGGTGACATAATTGCCCAAATCTGGGGATCAGGAGCCATTTCCACCCTTTACTCTCGGCTGGGGTTCTTTGTATCCATATAACAGATGTTCTACATGACTAAATCTGACATCAATTTTACTGCAAAATCAAAGGGGCCAAAATGTCTCCCCCCCTCCCCCCGAGCAGTAATATATTTCTATCCCCCTTGGTGGGAGTGGAGATGACCCATCTATAAGGATATACAGTACATACACACACAGCACAAGGACGTGTTCACACTACAAGATGTTTCTTAGGGCTTCAGTTCCTCTGAGCTCCACAAGGTGGTGATCTCACCTCTACCCAGACAGGAAAACTCTATGGAAGACCGGAAGTGATGTCAGGTACAGACAGGAAGTTCCGGGTGAGAGGTGAGTCGGGAGGAAGTAGAGAGAAGACATTGTTGGAAGTGGCAGCAGAGGAGGTAATAAGATCTTATTATCTATTTACACCCAGTAACCCCGTCATGTCCGTCCTCTTCCTCCATAGTCACTGTGATGTCTTTTATCTCCAGCAGATGAGGATACACACATATATAGTGTGGAAATGTAGAATAACCCCGTATATTACAATGAGGGGATTTATGGTCTGTACCACGAGGGGAGTTATTGATGTCAGTAAATGTCGGCTCCAGACATTGTATGTGGGGGGAATGAAATGATAATTAAAGGTCGGGATTAGGGAAGATTTCTGTAAGATTTTACACGGGAATGATCAGCGCCTCTCCAGAGACACTATGATGAGTCTCACAATAGGAGTCTGAAAGGGACTGGATTTTGGGGGATGGGATGAGAACCCGGAGGGGGGGGAAGGGGGGCAATTTTATCAAAAAGATGTTCCGTCATCCACTGGAGTATCTCTGGCCGAGACCCTAGCGGTGGATTAGCACTTCTGCTCTCCCCATTTACTGCTATAGAGGTGTCTATTGGTTCACAGGCACCACAAACTCTGTGGGACTACAGAGCCCAGCACACCTAGTCATCTACAGCTGGGGGTATTTCTGAGTAAGTACTGCCAGGTTACCCCAGGAGTTGTCTGACACTTTGTTATCAGAAAGTTTTATTGGAACTATCATGTTGTGGATTCAGATATTTTGTCCATAGTGCAAGCGCTGCCCCAACATTTATTATTTGTAGATTAACCCCTTCAGGGTCAGAACATTTCCCCATTTATGGGGCCGGAACATTCTCTTCATTTTGGAGTTAAGTTCTAGTAATATGTGTTACTGTGTCCTGATCACCACCACACCAGTTATTGTGTCTCTGATCACCTCCACACCAGTTATTGTGTCTCTGATCACCTCCACACCAGTTATTGTGTCCCTGATCACCTCCACACCAGTTATTGTGTCCCTGATCACCTCCACACCAGTTATTGTGTCCCCGATCACCTCCACACCAGTTATTGTGTCTCTGATCACCTCCACACCAGTTATTGTGTCCCCGATCACCACCACACCAGTTATTGTGTCCCCGATCACCTCCACACCAGTTATTGTGTCCCTGATCACCTCCACACCAGTTATTGTGTCCCTGATCACCCCCACACCAGTTATTGTGTCCCTGATCACCTCCACACCAGTTATTGTGTCCCTGATCACCTCCACACCAGTTATTGTGTCCCTGATCACCTCCACACCAGTTATTGTGTCCCTGATCACCCCCACACCAGTTATTGTGTCCCCGATCACCACCACACCAGTTATTGTGTCCCTGATCACCTCCACACCAGTTATTGTGTCCCTGATCACCACCACACCAGTTATTGTGTCCCCGATCACCACCACACGAGTTATTGTGTCCCCGATCACCTCCACACCAGTTATTGTGTCCCCGATCACCACCACACGAGTTATTGTGTCCCCGATCACCACCACACGAGTTATTGTGTCCCCGATCACCACCACACCAGTTATTGTGTCCCCGATCACCTCCACACCAGTTATTGTGTCCCCGATCACCTCCACACCAGTTATTGTGTCCCCGATCACCTCCACACCAGTTATTGTGTCCCCGATCACCTCCACACCAGTTATTGTGTCCCCGATCACCTCCACACCAGTTATTGTGTCCCCGATCACCTCCACACCAGTTATTGTGTCCCTGATCACCACCACACCAGTTATTGTGTTCCCGATCACCTCCACACCAGTTATTGTGTCCCCGATCACCTCCACACCAGTTATTGTGTCCCCGATCACCTCCACACCAGTTATTGTGTCCCCGATCACCTCCACACCAGTTATTGTGTCCCCGATCACCTCCACACCAGTTATTGTGTCCCTGATCACCACCACACCAGTTATTGTGTCCCCGATCACCTCCACATAAGTTATTGTGTCCACGATCACCTCCACACCAGTTATTGTGTCCACGATCACCTCCACACCAGTTATTGTGTCCCCGATCACCTCCACACCAGTTATTGTGTCCCCGATCACCTCCACACCAGTTATTGTGTCCCTGATCACCACCACACCAGTTATTGTGTCCCCGATCACCTCCACATAAGTTATTGTGTCCACGATCACCTCCACACCAGTTATTGTGTCCACGATCACCTCCACACCAGTTATTGTGTCCCCGATCACCTCCACACCAGTTATTGTGTCCCTGATCACCTCCACACCAGTTATTGTGTCCCTGATCACCACCACACCAGTTACTGTGTTGTCGATCACTGCCACACCAGTTACTGTGTTGTCGATCACTGCCACACCAGTTACTGTGTTGTCGATCACTGCCACACCAGTTACTGTGTTGTCGATCACTGCCACACCAGTTACTGTGTTGTCGATCACTGCCACACCAGTTAGTATGTCCCCGATCACCGCCTTACCAGTTGTTGTCTCCCCCGATCACCGTTATACCAGTTTATTGTGTCCCTGATCACCGTCTCACCAGTAATTATATCCCTGTTTACCGCCACACCAGTTACTGTGTCCCGATCACCACCACAGCAGTTATTGTGTCCCCGATCACCTCCACACCAGTTATTGTGTCCCTGATCACCACCACACGAGTTATTGTGTCCCCGATCACCTCCACACCAGTTATTGTGTCCCCAATCACCTCCACACCAGTTATTGTGTCCCTGATCACCACCACACCAGTTATTGTGTCCCCGATCACCTCCACACCAGTTATTGTGTCCCTGATCACCACCACACCAGTTATTGTGTTCCCGATCACCTCCACACCAGTTATTGTGTCCCCGATCACCTCCACACCAGTTATTGTGTCCCCGATCACCTCCACACCAGTTATTGTGTCCCCGATCACCTCCACACCAGTTATTGTGTCCCCGATCACCTCCACACCAGTTATTGTGTCCCCGATCACCACCACACCAGTTATTGTGTCCCCGATCACCTCCACATAAGTTATTGTGTCCACGATCACCTCCACACCAGTTATTGTGTCCACGATCACCTCCACACCAGTTATTGTGTCCCCGATCACCTCCACACCAGTTATTGTGTCCCCGATCACCTCCACACCAGTTATTGTGTCCCCGATCACCTCCACACCAGTTATTGTGTCCCTGATCACCTCCACACCAGTTATTGTGTCCCTGATCACCACCACACCAGTTACTGTGTTGTCGATCACTGCCACACCAGTTACTGTGTTGTCGATCACTGCCACACCAGTTACTGTGTTGTCGATCACTGCCACACCAGTTACTGTGTTGTCGATCACTGCCACACCAGTTACTGTGTTGTCGATCACTGCCACACCAGTTAGTATGTCCCCGATCACCGCCTTACCAGTTGTTGTCTCCCCCGATCACCGTTATACCAGTTTATTGTGTCCCCGATCACCTCCACACCAGTTATTGTGTCCCCGATCACCACCACACGAGTTATTGTGTCCCCGATCACCACCACATGAGTTATTGTGTCCCCGATCACCTCCACACCAGTTATTGTGTCCCTGATCACCTCCACACCAGTTATTGTGTCCCTGATCACCTCCACACCAGTTATTGTGTCCCTGATCACCTCCACACCAGTTATTGTGTCCCTGATCACCACCACACGAGTTATTGTGTCTCTGATCACCACCACACCAGTTATTGTGTCCCTGATCACCTCCATACCAGTTATTGTGTCTCTGATCACCTCCACACCAGTTATTGTGTCCCTGATCACCACCACACCAGTTATTGTGTCCCTGATCACCACCACACCAGTTATTGTGTCCCCGATCACCTCCACATCAGTTATTGTGTCCCCGATCACCACCACACGAGTTATTGTGTCTCTGATCACCGCCACACCAGTTATTGTGTCCCCGATCACCGCCACACCAGTTATTGTGTCCCCGATCACCGCCACACCAGTTATTGTGTCCCGATCACCGCCACACCAGTTATTGTGTCCCCGATCACCGCCACACCAGTTATTGTGTCCCCGATCACCGCCACACCAGATATTGTGTCCCCGATCACCGCCACACCAGTTATTGTGTCCCCGATCACTTCCACACCAGTTATTGTGTCCCCGATCACCACCACACCAGTTATTGTGTCCCGATCACCGCCACACCAGTTATTGTGTCCCCGATCACCGCCACACCAGTTATTGTGTCCCCGATCACCTCCACACCAGTTATTGTGTCCTTGATCAATGCCACACCAGTTACTGTGTCCCTGATCACCTTTACACCAGTTACAGTGTCTGCCACCTGCACCTACCCTGGCCTGTTTAATAACCATAAGTCTGCCTGCTGCCTGTAACAATCCTTTGTCTGCTTGCTAACTGTGTCTCTGCCTGCGTGCTGAACTGACCCATCAAACATTGCATTTAGTAGAACAATCTACATAGGAAGTGGGTAGCCTTATTCCTGGGTCCGGTGTGTAGAAACGTAGTCTTGCTCTGCTCTACATGTTTCGCGTGTCGTAACGCTTCTTCAGGAGCATAATAGTCTAAGCACATATATAAACAAAGATTTTTTTTATAAATACTAGCAATTGACATCATTTTAATACATAAAAAGAAAGAAAAGAAAAACAATGATATTAAAGAACTATTGCTGACCACAGGTGGGCGGAGCACCCATGTGCCTAACCAACAACAAGGAGGCCAGATGAACCCCGCCCAAGGTGCTAGGGTAGTTAAGAAGGGTTGCAAGATGGCAAAAGAGTAATTATCATTCAAGGTGTGAATGTGATGAAAGCTAAAAATTGGCCTGGGTAGGAAGGGGGTAAAAGTGTCCAGTATTGAGGTGGTTAAATGTACAGCAACCCTCCTATTCCCCCCTCACATCCACATCCTATTATTGTGTGACCATTACCATCCAAATCATTCTTACTTTTATTTACAAAAGTTATCCATCCTACAAGGAGACCTGTAAAGAACAAAGGACGGCACCAATGAGAATGGAGGAGGACCGGAGTCACATGACTGAGAAGATACTAAACCTCACCCTGAAGATCATCTACCTGCTGACCGGAGAGGTGAGGAGGATTCTGGGAGGTCACATGACATCACTCTTATCTCTATTAATAAAACACAGACCTGACCGGAGAGGTGAGGAGGATTCTGGGAGGTCACATGACATCATTCTTATCTCTACTAATAGAACACAGACCTGACCGGGGAGGTGAGGAGGATTCTGGGATTCTAACATGATATTCCTATTGGTTTCTCAATACAGAGATTCCCTCTTGTGAAGTCAGGTGATCATATGACCATCACAGTGCCTCCATGTGACTCCCTAAAACCTGAGAAACACAACATGCAGAAGATACTAGAAGTCACCAAGAAGATGATGGAGCTGCTGACAGGAGAGGTGAGTGGTGCCGGGAATTCTGGGACATTATCCAGTAACAGACAAGGGATGTGTCTGGATGGTGACTGTATCATTGTGTGTGTCAGGTTCCTATAAGGTGTCAGGATGTTACTGTCTATTTCTCCATGGAGGAGTGGGAGTATTTAGAAGGACACAAGGATCTCTACAAGGACGTCATGATGGACAATCGGCCGCCCCTCACATCACCGGGTAAGAGGAGACTTTATTGTAAAGGAGAGAGCAGTACGGAGGCTCCACCTAGATCCCCCATCATCTGATAAACACATAGAAACAATGTATTCAATCAGTGTGTGTTTTTCCTACAGATGGATCCAGTAATGGGAACCCAACAGAGATGTCTCCGTCCTCTGTATTCCCGGGATTCCACACAGGAAGGTCACACCATCCCTCACCATCATCAGGTAGATGAGTGACAATTATTGGTAGTTCTGATTTATACACAGCATGTTTGTTACAATGAATGTTTTATTATATATCCAGAGTGGAAACCTTGGGGATGATAATATTGATGTTAAAGAAGAGTATAAAGAGGAGGATGAGGAGTATGGAGTGATGAAGGAGTTTTCAGAAGGACACAAGGATATGATGGAGCCACCTAATACCAGAAACCCACCAGAGCGATGTCCCGGTCCTCTGTATTCCCGGGATTCCACACAGGAAGGTCACACCATCCCTCACCATCATCAGGTAGATGATTGACAATTATTAGTAGTTCTGATTTATACACAGCATGATTGTTACAATGAATGTTTTATTATATATTTAGAGTGGAAACCTCGGTGATGATAATATTGTTGTGAAAGAAGAGTTTAAATTGGAGGATGAGGAGTATGATGTAATGAAGCAGCTTTCTGAAGTACACAAGGATCTCTACAAGGACATCATGATGGAGCCATCAAACAGAAATCCACCAGAGAGATGTCCCCGTCCTCTGTATTCCCGGGATTCCACACAGGAAGATCACACCATCCCTCACTGTTACAAGGTTGGTGAGATGGATCATCTTGAACATGAACTTGAGGAGACAGGGGGGTTTATTTACTAAAGGTAAATCCACTGTGCACTTGGAGGTGCAGTCGCTGTAGATCTGAGGGGAACATAGAAGGAAAATAAAAAGAACAGCATTTTTGCTTGTATATGATTGGATGATATAAATCAGCAGAGCTTCCCCTTATTTCAGATCTTCCCCTCAGATCTACAGCGACTGCATGTCCAAGTGCACTTGTAGTGTGTAGTGGATTTGCCTTTAGTAAATCAACACCAATGTGTAGATTTTTTATGTGATGAATAATAAAGCTTATATCTTACAGATGATATTCTCTCTCATTTTCTTGGTTTAGAGTGGAGATCCAATCGATATAGAATTTGAGATTAAAGCAGAAGAAGAAGAGAGGTATGTGAGGGATGATCAGCAGTCTATGGAGGAGGATGGAATAACGCGGACATTTATAGAGGACGACACTCCTACAGAGATCAGCACAGGTGGGTCATTAACACTAAATACATTCCTCCACCCATACTGCTCACTGATTGGTCCAGAGTAGGGTGGGGACTGGGTGATATCAGCCTGTAATCCCCTGGTCACTTTCCTGAGCTGTGTTCCCCGTCCTGTATTCCTGTATTTCTCTCGGATAATTTTCCTTCTCTGTGCTGCAGACACAATTTATGTATCTAGACTGGATTTATGGAGATTCTGGGGTTCAGCTGGCAGAAAAATTTTCATTTTCACCATAGGTGTTACTGGACCTAGGTACCCGGGGTGTGTGTTTTGAGTTTTTTGCCCCCATACCCGGGTATGGCAAGATCTCTGACAGAACAATTTTCCCCCCAGGGTTACTTACTGCTGTCTGTGCCGGGTGGAGGGATATGTCTGTATAGTCTCAGACCCAAGTCACTGAGTGCAGTCTCAGGAGATGGGAGGCAGCGGTGTGGGACCTCTGCAACTTGTCTCATGTAAACATTTAAACTTCCACTGATTACTGATTACCAATATTATGAGTCCTGACCCTTAGAGCCCATTCACACAGGGACAAATTTGGATCCGACTTCAAGTCGCCTCAAGTCGCGCTGCATGAGAAAATCAATGTAAGTGAATGGAGCCGTTTTAATGCACACTACTGCAGTCGCTCCGACTTCAAAAAAGGTTCCTGTACTACTTCAATCCGACTTCTAGGCAACTGCTAGGCGACCTGTACCCATTGATTTCAATGGAAGTCGCCTCAGAAGTCAGATCCCCTGTCTTAACAGAAGCAACTTTCCAGGAAGAGAACATACATTTCTCAGGCAAACCTCTCCCTCCCACAGAGCTGATTCTTTTTTGATTGGCCACTGGAATGTCTCCTGTTCTGGAGGCAATTTGAAGTTGCCTTGTAAGTGGCTTCATGTCGCGCTGTGATTCATACTCAAGTCGTGTCCAAGTTGAGTTGAGTTGAGAGGCATCTTAATATAGCGCGGTCTTACCCCAAATTTGCCTCCCAAAGTTGCGCCGGAAGTCGTGTTGCCCCTGTGTGAATGGAGTCTTACACTATATCATTTATATTGTGAAAAATTAATTTTAAGTGAAAAAATAGTAGCGCTCTGTTTTAGAAAAAACAGTCCTAAAAGTGTTATACAGATCAATTACAAATCATGTAATGTGTATATAAACATAAGTCACCACGTGAGAGTAAACCTATAGTGATGGATATTAAAATAAAATGTGTCCAAGACCGTGAAATCAAGCAATACAAAAAATGAGTGAAAAAAAGACAAAAAAAAGACAAAAAAAAAACAGTTCATAAAAAATGTCCATAAACTGAAAAAACATTTGTGATTAAACTCCAAAACTGCCAGCATATGTTCTTAATCTTGAAAACGTAATTTTTATCTTCCACCACACCGCTCGTGTCTGAATCCACTCCCAAAGGAAAATAACTCATCAAAAAGATATGCCTCACACTCTCATGGTCGGCATAATAGCTTGATAACCCACCAGGGTTAATAGGCAATTTCACCGGTGATTACAAGAGAACCAAAACCACATGTAAAAAATGAATAAGTGCTTCCAATGGTGAAGTAAGTAAAACCAATGTATTTAAAATCTGCACACAAATCCTCAACCATTGTACTCACATCACTCAAAATTCAAAAAAGGCACTTCAAAACAAAAGTATCAGTAATGAATGAACGAGACTTGCAGTGGCGTGCTAGAAATTGCGGTCACGTCGGACCCAAAATACCAGCAGGTCTCACCCTCCACTTGTCCGCTCACTTCCCTGGTCAGAGCCGTGTTCTCCTCGGTGGTGATACTGCGTTCAGGATTCACAAAAGGTTACGGTGCAGACCACGCCCAGACATGTTTCGTCATTCAAGACTTTATCAATGGGATTGGCTGCACGGTATCACAGCATCATCTTTATAGTCCGTCCCTAATGCATTGCAGACTTTTTCCTATAGCGCCTGCGTGTATCCTGTGTCTCCATGACCGCAATGCCCCGACCCCAGAGTGGCGGACATAAATTAATGAACTGACACAGTGAATGTTTACTGAGTATAAGCGACAATTTTTGTTACAGGTTTCATGCACACTACCGCAACAAAAACAACACATATAACAGAGAATATTTGTAAATATAAAAGTATATTATATATACATATTACTCCTTATAAATCGAAAACTACTAACTCTAAATGGATGGAGGTAATATTACAACTAAACCTAAACCAATCTATAGTAGTAGGCACAAACTGAAATGTTGAAGATAATAGAAAAGACTCAAGAAAATATATAGTGTATATATCTAAAAAAAATTATAAAATATTTATATATATACACAGTAGCACTGTGTTCATAGATCACACCAACCTACTGTACCGATACTAAAATCAATCAGTATTGGTTGCCACTGTATATCAAAAAAGGATTAATAACTAAAAATTGAGAATGCTGTAAAATCTTTAAAAATTGTTAATAAAACAGTTCAAGTCCAATTCAATGTTTAACCCCCTCGGGTATAAGCTTTTCAAAAGGAATATCCACTTCGTTTCTCTCTGGGATAACGCCCTAACCCGATTTGAACCCCTCCAAGATGAGTACGTGCAATCTATTCCACAAAACTGGAGAAGGGATGGATCTTGACCGTGCTTTTCTTTAAAATGCAAGGGCACACTGTGATCTTTAAATCCCTTATGGATATCTGCAAGATGTTCAGCTATTCTAATTCTCAAAAGGCGTTTAGTCCTACCTACATAATATAGACCACATGGGCACCATAGAAGATATACAACGTAGGATAAATTGCACGTAATAAGGTGTTCAATTCCAAAAGTTTCTTGGTCTACAGGTATATTAGTAATGCTAACCATGACTATGTTGCTCACTCTGACTGTTCTACAGCAAATACATTTGCGGCATGAATAGAACCCATTTAGGTCTATTCCCAAAACTCTGTTTCCCGGGCGGGTCCAATATTTTTTGCACCACCCGGTCACCAAAGTTGGGAGCCCTTCTGTAGATGAATTTGGGTTTTTCTGGTAAAGAATCACCCAAATGTCTGTCCCTACAAAGGATGTACCAGTATTTATTGAAGATGTTCTCTACCTCCTTATACTGAAAGTGAAAACTAGAGATAAAACCCCATTGATGTAAACTGTTCCCTGCTACTCCTTCCTTTTTCCTTAGACATTGTTCTCTAGGAATATTAGCAATTTCAGTGATAGTGTTGCCAATAATTTCCTTCTTATAACCCTTCTGTATAAATTTGTTTCCTAAAACATTGGCCTGTGCGAAATAGTCATCAGATGTTGTACAATTACGACGTACCCTCATAACTCCCCCTAAAAAAAAGTATTAATCCAGAATATATCAGAGAGGGGATTAGTTCCCTGGAAGATAGAAAATATATTATTATTATTATTATTATCAACTTATTGAACTCTTAAGTGATCAGAGAACATACAAAAGATTATCAGCTTATCCAACTGAACCATACAGGGATCAACTTAATCTGTTGGTAGAGTGAGGTTTTAGGTGTAATGCCGCGTACACACGATCAATTTTTTCGACGGTGAAAACACAGTCGAGAAAATCGACGTGATAAACGAGGAACAGCTTGTTCCCCTACGGCTGTTTTAAATGACATTTTTTTTCTTGGTCGAAAAAAACGACTGTGTGTAGGCTCCCCGGCAGCGTTTCCCTATGGGAAAACTGCCGCGGAAAAAAATGACGGGAATCACGACGAGAAAAATTATAGCACGTTCTAATTTTTCTCGTCGTGATTAATGCAGTTTTTCTCGTCCAAAAGAAAAAATTTAATTTTTCCAGATGGGAAAAATGATCCTGTGTACGCGGCAATAATGCTCTAAACCCGGAAGAAAGAAGATCTTAATCCCACTTCAAGTAGAATTCCGGTCATTTACACATTGCCTAAAATTCACAAGCATGCAGAACTTCCACCTGCACGCCCAATAGTGAATGGTATAGGGTCGATTACTGCCAGACTTGGAGAATATCTTGACAAGTTTCTCCAGCCAAGTGTCATTACTACAAGGGCGTATTTGAAGGACACTACGGATCTTCTGCATTTGCTGGATGAGGTTAAGCTTAACCCAGCTGCCACGACCTATCTAGTAACCACAGACGTGTGTTCCTTATACACCATCATACAACACGATGATGCCCTACTGGCACTAAATTGGGCCTTAAAGCGGTTGTATACTCAAAAATTTGACTTTACATTTATTTATGCATTGTATTATTTTAAATCATTTGCTCTTAGTTTTTTTTTTTTTACAGGTGTCATTCGATAAGTAGTGCGGACGTGTACCCCGCATGCTCCAGGTCCCCGTCCATTCCGGCAAGCAGAGCCTCTGCCGGATAAATTCTTTGTTTATGTCGGGGCTGCGTCATTTCCTGATGTAGACGTCAGCCCCGACATCCTGCGATGGTTCGACCACATCCAAGAGCATGATGGTTATCACGTGACCCACACGTCACAGATGACCAGAGAGACAGAAGGCGCGCTAGTTAAAACTGAGGGACGGAAGCAGCACTACGCAGAGGAACAACTGGAGGAGATTACAATCGTCAACAAGAAGTATAATGTCCTTACTGCACACCCGCGGGATTACACAGGCAAGAAGAAACTGTGGGCGGAAATAGAACATGAATATTTAAAAAGTGTGGCGCCAATGAATGATGAGGAAGAACCTCAACAGTGCAATATACTAAAATAAGTATATGTAAATTTTAAATTGAACACAATGTAGTAATAAATATACCCTGTGACATGTGCATAATATACAATTTACATAAAAATACCATATAGCATAAAACGATGCCTCATCCACCTGTCTCTACTGACAGTCAGCAGGTGGTGAACCAATAGCTATATCGTGCATATACAAACAAAACAAACAAAACTTAATTATAATGGGTGTCAAGTTCATATGGGGTAACTTTGATGAGTGTCTGCCAATATAATGGTCATACACTAAAGGAAAGTTCCAGCAAAGAATCTCCCGAAGAACTTGGGATAACCTTATCCGTATACCGGGAAGTATGTTGGATGTAGTAGACCACTAGGTATATACTTTCACCCGGGAGTGCCTTCACCATGGATCCATAAAGGAGAAAGGGATACTCTTACCAGCTATGATGGATCCAATGCGCCGTACGGCGGATGGATCTTTCAGGCTTTGTCTCTTCCAGAGACAGGGGAGCGACAACCGGAGTCTGTAGAACGCCTCCTCTTAGAGCTGGCAGCACTTCTATTTTATCAAGAACGATCCAATCCCAAATCGAAAAGCACCTCAATAGGTCATAGCCATGAAAAACAGGGAAAAGATTCTCCACATGGTGTAAATCCAAAAATGATTTATTAAAACATCCGTTTTAAAGTTCAAGCAATGTGAACACTCGGTAAAAATTCTTAAAAAGCAAATATATAAAAAGCAAAATATAAGAAAAGCCACGACACTCCAAAGCACAGCAGTACAAAAACGAAGACAGCGTGGTCAAGTCAGCTGGAGCTGGTGTATTGTCCGACCGGTTTCGTCTTAACAGACATCTACTGGGAAATACAACAAGCCCACTGACCTCCACGCTTATATATAAGAGTAATCATAAATTTGAAACAGTTGTGATCTAATTTGTATCCCAAATCTCCGGGATCCCTCTGTCCAATCATAGAGGGTATTAGATATTAACACCTAAATGGTGAGCCAATAGGGAAGAGATTGCTAAAAAGGACCTCGCCACGTCATCCGTCATGTGACCATGATCGTCGGGGTGCAGAGGTATATCAGCATCCCGTGACGCTCCGTCCCAGCGTGAGCGTCACTCATACGGCAGTCTGGGAAATGTAGTCTCACCCCGAGGCCGTACCACACTCCCCTATCACCGCCGCTACGTCATGGCGGCGCGACCAGCCGCAAAGCAACCTGGGGCGTGTAGTGTACTGTGAGTCTAGCCATCATGATCACAGACTATCTCCCGTCATCCTCGCCCTCACGCAGCATCAGACACAATGCCTGACACGAGATCAGCGCCCTACCTGACATATATAGTGTCATAAATGCTATAAATGCTAATCTTCAAGGACGTGTATCAAAACAAGCAGTAATACTTATATGATACATCATATTTCTTAATGGATTGGGGAGAACATCTATTCATGTCAATATGGAAGAACTTTTCAGTATTTGGTGTAGTGCTTATTGGCCAAAACAACCTATTACAAAAACCAGTATATGTAGTTCATTATATGATAATTATTACTCCATATACGGTGATCAGAATAATAATTCTAATCCGTGCACAACATGGTGGTAAATATATAATAGATTAATATCAATATTTGGATCAGTATCCCGGAAATAAGGAACATATAATGGTGTCGTCATGGTACATATATAGTACGCATAAATAACTTCTATAATCACAGTTAATATGGCGAAAATATTGCATACAAGGGGATATAGTCAATCTATATGGAATTAAGCTTGGTTAATAAAAGCATTAATATCCCAGTCAATGTTAAGGCCATACGGCCTATAACATTTGAGCTGGTAAATCCAGTAAGTTTCTAGCTGGGAGACCCCCCTAATGCGGGACTCCCCCCTCCAACTAGGGATAAACTTGTCTATAATTTGAAATGTAGTGCCTTTAGGATCTTTATTATGGAACTCCAAATAGTGTCTGGGAACACTATGGTTCATCTTACCCTTTTTAATACTGGTAAGATGTTCCCCTACCCTGATAGAAAATGTGCGGATAGTACGCCCTACATACTGCTTCCTGCAGGGGCAGGTAAGCAAATAAACGATATATTTGGTCGCACATGTGGCAAAATGTTTCATTTGGTAACTAACACCGGTAGACGTAGATCTAAAGGTGTCAGTTTTACGTTTCCCACAGGTGTTAATCAAACAGACCTTACATTTTTTACAGGGATAATACGCCTTTAATTGAGGAAAGAAGGTAGGTATTATTGGGGGATCAGTAACATTAGGTGCGATCTGATTCCTTAATGAGGGTGCTCCTCGATATGTTACTCCGGCTTTATCAGGCAAAGACGGTCCCAACACCATATCATTTTTTAGAACTTTCCAGTGTTTCTGGAAAATATCTTTTATCTGTCTATGTTGGACAGAGTATGTGGTGAAAAAGGAAAACTTATATTTTTGTTCTTGAATGGGCTTATCACGCTCTTTGACTAAAGAGTCTCTCTCAATCTTGGCTATATGTTGGATTTCATCCTCTATAGTCAAAACTTGGTACCCCTTCTCTACAAATCTGGATTTAAGTATATTGGCTTGATAAAAAAAGTCCGAAAGATTGGAACAGTTGCGTCTGACTCTTAGAATCTGGCTACGAGGCACAGATCGCAGCCATGTAGAGTGATGGCAACTGTCGACCGGAATGTATCCATTCCGGTCTGTGGGTTTGAAAAATGTCCTAGTTTGTAATTGTCCATTATTGGAAAAGATTTCCAAATCCAAAAAATGGATAGACCTATAACTGGTCTCATAGGACAGATTAATACCCACATTATTATCATTCAAGGTGGACATGAAGGAAACAAGAGAAGTCTCGTCACCCCTCCATAGGAGGAGGATGTCATCTATGTATCGAACCCAGAGAATAATCTCGGGTCGATTATACGCATAGATGACATCCTCCTCCCATTTGGCCATAAAAATGTTAGCCAAGCTCGGGGCAAATTTTGCCCCCATTGCGACCCCCTTTTGTTGCAAAAAGAAGTCCCCGTTGTACCAGAAATAATTGTGGTGTGTAGCGAATTGTAAGAGGTCCATAATATATCGTTTTTGCGTGCCCGAAAGGGTATTGACTCTTGACAGAAATAAATTTACTGCCGACAGACCTAAGTCGTGTGAGATACTAGTATACAGCGAAGCAACGTCCGCTGTCACAAGTAAGATGTCCTCGCTATAATTTACCTGTTGTAATAAAGAAATTACATGTCGGGTGTCTTTTAAATAGGATGGTATAGACTTCACGATGGGCTGAAGATGGAAGTCTATATACCTCCCTATTCGTGAAGTCACGGAGTCGATTCCGCTAATAATTGGGCGACCCGGAGGATTGCTCACGCACTTGTGTACCTTTGGTAAATAATACAATATTGGAATCCGTGGAGCAACAGGAACCAAATAACATTGCTCCTTTTTATCAAGGATTCCCAATTGTGTCCCAGTATCAATCAGATCCATCAGAGCTGTTTTATAGCTCTGAGTCGGATTACCATTGAGGCGAGTATAAGTGGCCGTATCACTTAGAATTCTAGTCATTTCCAAATGATAAGCAGTTTTGTCTAGGACAACTATGCCTCCACCCTTATCGGCGGGGCGTATAGTCAGATCTTTTCTCTCACACAAAGATTTCAAGCCAATTTTTATCTTAGGGTCACTGTATATTCTTTTTTTAGGTAATGCCTCCAAGTCCCTCAGAACCAAGTCTTTGAATACCTGAACTGAGGGCGCTATGGGGCATGATGGATTGAAGAGAGAGGGGTTTGAAAGCCCTGAATGTACCATAAGTGAACTATTATCCTGTGTTGATGGTCTAGTTGGGTTAGAAATAAAATATCTTTGAATATTTAATTTTCGAACAAACTTATGCACATCAATAAATGTGGCAAATTTGTTCAAATGTTTAGGGGGAACATATTTAAGACCTTTATTTAGAACAGTTTTTTCAGCTTCCGTAAAGGTTGCTGTGCTTAGATTAAAAATGCCATCCTCCCTTATATGCATTTTCTTTTTTTGTTGTTGGATACGCCATCCACCTCTACACCCACGTTTGGGTCTTGGTTTTTGTTGTACCCATTTTGTTCTCTGTAAAAAACCCCCGAATAAGATGGACCGGGATGGCTCTGGTTATAATTATATGGAGATCTATTGTGTGTGTAATCATCATCTCTATCTCTATAATTATATTGAGGTGGATACGTACTCCTATCGTCTCTAAGTGGTGAGAAACGATTATGGGTCTGTGTAGGTGTTCTTTGATACTGATATGCATAATAGTCAGAATCTTGTTGACCGTAACCACCCCTTCCCCGGGGTGACTCGTGTCTCCAATGTTCCCGGGATTTATCTTTTCTACCCCTATTATTACCCCTAGGGCCTCTACCTCTTCCTCCTGGTATTGGAGGTGGACCCCTATATGGTGCATTAGGGGTACGTGCACTAGGTTGTCTTTGGTCAGATTCCCTGGCAATCGGAGGACGACTGTGAACCTGATTGGATGTGGATGGTACTAATCGCACATCCATGGATGGAGGAGCAGTTGTATCCATAGTCTGATTGTTTTGCTCAACTCCCAAGTCTTCCTTAGATTGCCAGCTAAAAACACAACAACTTTTATAGTCATTAACATCTCTAGTATATTTTTTCTGTTTCTTTATTTTTTGTTCTTTCTCTTCTTTTTCTAAATGGCCTTTCAGATTGTTAGATAATAAATTGTATTCTGCTGTGGATTTGTATGGCGAAAGTTTATCCCTAATGTCCTTAATTTCTTTGTCTATGCTAGTTAATCGGGTCATTTTTTTCTCCAATAGGAACAAAATAAATGAAATGCCGGCTTCATTAAAATAACGGAACCAAGCATCTGTATCCAAATCCCCCTGTTGTGGGCATACATCCCATCTTAACCCTCTAGGGACCATGCATTCCTTCACATATTGGTTCAGGAACGCCTTGTCCCATTCTAGATGAAGTTCTGATGTCATGAGATTTTTCAACCTCATGAATAGACCTCCCATTTCTGAATCAGTGTTTGTAGAAACAAATATCCCCTCCGTGATAAAAGTGCGATTCGTACGATAATCAAAAACATCCATGATTGGCTAAATGAAAGTAGCCAATCTGGGCAAAAGAAAGGCAGCAATAAATGTAGTCAAGGAAAACGTGTAAATATAAAAATGTGCAGTACTGCGCCAATCCTATAATAGAAAACTAGTTTTCTCTTGTCATCCATGGACTGACACAGCGTGTCTTATACACCTTTACACGTGGGTTATGTCCCTGCTTGCAGGAGAAGACCTAGGCAGAATGTGAGATGTTATACATACATTCTAAACAGCCAGAGCTGAACAGCCCCGCCCAGGGGGGGCGGTCCCTCCGGCATAACCCTCCCACTGCAGCCAGCAGACCTCAGTTTTTTTCTGCCTAGCAGAAGTAGAAGACGTGGCTCTCTCAGGAGCCAGTCTCCTGACCTATTTTTATTCCTTTTGGAATTTTTTCCTATTTTTTTTTTTCTTTCTCTCTTTTGAGATCTTCTATCAACTGTCGGCTGGGCAACAGGTTGGGTACAAGATATCCTCGTAGTCTTCCCTGTCCGACCATCGAGCGTGCTGATCCTCGCCTTGTGTGCGTGAGACTCAGTTCACGACATGCCCCACGACTCCAGGGGTGGCCGGTGGGCTTCCAGCTCCGCGGTCCTCTCAAGATAGAACAGTCTGGCTGTATCTTTCGCGGTGGACCGGGCCGACAGCTACTCAGTACCGCACTGTGATAGTTCTGTCAGAAACACACCAGTGGGTCCCTCAGGGGACGGGTAAGTAGTCTCTCCTGGCTGCAGGTGAGTACATGCTGTGTGTTTCTTATGTGGGGGATTTCCCTGTCTCCCCCTGTGTTTTTTAATGTCACTCTCTGTGCACTTCGCTGGCGCTGTACTGTGTGGGGTGCCTGGGGGCCATACTGTCCTGGGGGGGGGGCTCATGCTGCTCTGCATTTCGCTGGGGCTGTTTATTTGAGAGTGAGGGGCCTGGGCGCCGTTCGGCGCCATGTTTGGTGACTGTGCTGTTTTTTACATTGGCGGCCATCCTGCCGTGGCCGCCAGAGCACATTGCGGCGGCCATTTTCTTGTAGCCGCACCTTCTTCTAGCTCTAGTTTGGCCTCTAGCGCCGCTCAGGAACGGCGCGAATCTCCTCACAGTCTCTCTCCTCTCAGCTCACTCACGCTGAGCAGCGCGGCGCGGAGAGACAGGGCAGCGGAACCGAGCGGTCCTGGTCAGGTTGGTGGGTCCCCTGGGCATTCCCCTACTTCAGTCAGCACAGCCTGTGGGTGGTCTCAGAGGGGGACATTATGGAGTCAGAGTCACCAGCTTCCCCTAACATGCCAGAGGCAGCAGCCAGTGCTCCAGCACCTGCGGTCCCTATGGACCAGTTGTCGGCAGTCCTGGAATCATTTCTGACCAGGATGGAAGCTGTGTGTGAGCACAAGGGAGCAAAAAAGCGCCCTCTCCCAACTTTATCTCCACAAGGGGAGTGCTCTGATTCAGATATGGGCCTAGCTATTGCTGCTCAGGACCCTAGCTCTGAATATTTGGATGGTTTTGAACAGGACATTCCTTGTGAGGAAGACTCCAGTTCTGAGTCAGTAAATGACAGGGCGCTTGTTAGTGAACTCATTGATGCTGTGAGGGACACTCTCAAGCTAAATGCTGCGACTGCAGAACCTCAGGCGGATACAGTCTCCTTTAGTTCTTTTAAGACCAAGCCTTCTAAAAAGGTTTTTCCATATGTACCTTTCTTTGACCAGCTCATTGACCAGGTCTGGGAAAAGCCGCAGAAGACTTTCATGGTCCCGCGGCGTTTGTCTATTAGATACCCCTTTGAAGACGCCCTGCTTAAAAAGTGGGCTTCTCCCCCGGTGGTCGACCCTCCAGTCGCCCGTTTAAACAAGGCCACCACTCTCCCGATGGAGGGGACTCCTGCGTTTAAGGACCCCACTGACAGGAGGTCAGAAGTGGTGAGTAGAGCCATGTTCGCCTTGTTGGGATCCGCCCTACGGCCAGTAGTAGCGGCGACCCTTGTGTCTCAGACACTCACGGAATGGGCAAAAATTTTGCACCAAACTGTGCAGGAGTATAACCTTCCTCCAGACACTATTGCTCTGGCCCACCAGATGGTGCAGGGTCTGATATATGTGTGCGACGCCACGTTGGACGCGGCCCCTTTAATATCCAGGGCCTCTGTCTCGGCGGTGGTATTGCGTCGTCTCATCTGGTTGAAATGCTGGTCTGCTGACCTAGCCTCTAAGAAGCTCCTGACGGATCTACCTTTTAAGGGTGGTAGACTTTTTGGTGCTGCTCTGGATGACATCATCAAGGATGTCACGGGAGGTAAAAGCACTCTCCTTCCTCAAACTATCAAGGGTAAGGAGGCCCGACGTAAACCGGGTCCTTCCTTTCCAGCAAAAAAGTTTTTTTTTTTTTTTTTTTCGTCCGTCAGAGTCCACGGGTAAGCCATCCCAGACTGACAACAGTGCGGCTGGCGGGCACAAGCGCCCCTGGGTGCGTAAGCCGAACAAGCCGGCTCCCAAGCCCGCCTCCGCGTGAAGTCTTGCCCCCGCCCGTCTCTGGGGTGGGGGGACGACTTTGCAGGTTCACGGATCGGTGGACCTCCCGGATCTCCGACCGGTGGGTGTGCGAGGTGGTCACCTCAGGATACAGAATAGAGTTCCGCTCATGGCCCCCAGACAGATTCTTTCCCTCAAATCTCCCTCTCCTTCCTGCCCGTCGGGCAGCCCTCTTGGGGGCTGTACAGGATTTGATCGGGTCCGGAGTAATTGTGCCGGTTCCGTCCCAGGAGAGGTTTCAGGGGTTCTACTCGAATCTGTTTGTTGTTCCAAAAAAGGACGGGGTTCGGCCAATCCTGGACCTCAAGGCCCTGAATGCCTTCGTGAAGGTGCAAAAATTCCGCATGGAATCCATTCGCACAGTGATCGCGACACTCCATCAAGGGGATTTTCTGGCATCCTTGAACATCAAGGACGCCTACTTGCATGTTCCGATCTGCTCCAGCCACCAGAAGTTTCTGCGCTTTGCGGTCGGCGAAGTCCACTATCAATTTGTGGCTCTTCCAAGGTGCTTGCTCCAGTCCTAGCTTTGCTGAGACAGCGAGGCATTGCTATCGTGGGCTATCTGGACGATTTTCTTCTAAGAGCAGACAGTGGTTCAGAATTGGAAGAAAGTGTGACTATCGTCAGTCAGACCCTCAGGGAGTTTGGGTGGCTCCTGCACGTTCAGAAGTCGGTTCTAGTCCCGACTCAGCGTCTGGAGTATCTAGGTCTGATTCTGGACTCCTTGGAGGCAAGAGTCTTCCTACCTCCAGACAAACTACTGACACTTCAGTCTGCAGTACGGGTGCTGACGTCCCGAAAATGATCGTCAATCCGCTTTTGCATGAGAGTCCTGGGACTCATGGTGGCCTCCTTCGAGGCCGTTCCTTATGCCCAAGCGCACGCCAGGGCTATACAGAAAGAGATCTTGTCCTCTTGGGACAAATCCCCGTTGTCCTTGGATCTTCAGATCCAGGTGAGTCACCTGGTCAGGGCGTCCCTGACGTGGTGGTTGAGGTCCCCAGCTCTTCGGTCCGGGAAGTCGTTCCTCCCCATCCAATGGATGGTGAACACGACGGACGCCAGCCTGACGGGCTGGGGGGGAGTCTGGGGAGTCCTGTCGGCCCAAGGGCTTTGGACTCCGGACGTAGCCCTCTTACCGGTCAATGTGCTGGAGATACGGGCAATCAGACTGTGCCTCTCCTCATGGTCGGAGAAACTACAGGGTCACTCCATCAGGATCCAATCGGACAACGCCACAGCAGTGGCGTATGTCAACCATCAAGGGGGGACTCGGAGCTCAGCTGTGGCTTCCGAGGTCGCCCGCATCCTGAGGTGGGCCGAAAGAAGCGTGCCGGCTCTGTCGGCCGTCTACATTCCGGGCGTAGACAATTGGCAGGCGGACTATCTAAGTCGCCAGACGCTGGACCAGGGAGAGTGGTCCTTGCACCCGGAGGTCTTTCAACTCCTTTGCAGACGGTGGGGCACGCCGGATGTGGACCTGATGGCCTCTCGACTCAATCGCACAGGGTCGAGGTTTGTGGCCAGATCCAGGGATCCCTGGGCGGATGCCTCGGATGCGTTGGTGGCCCCATGGGGTCAGTATCTCCTGATATACGTTTATCCTCCGCTGCAGTTGCTGCCTCACCTGCTCCGCAGGGTAGCGACCGAGGGAATTCCGGTGATCCTCGTTGCTCCGGATTGGCCTCGGCGTCACTGGTACGCCGATCTGGTACGTCTCGTCGCAGACGTTCCCTGGCGGTTACCAATACGGGGGGACCTTCTGTCTCAAGGTCCTATATTTCATCCTGCTTTACAGTCTCTGGCTTTAACGGCATGGTTGTTGAAAGCCAGGTGCTGAGAGACCGAGGTCTCTTGGATTCGGTCATTTCGACCATGGAAGTTTTCCTCCAGAAAGATCTATCACCGTACTTGGAGAGCTTACATCGCCATGTGCGAAGAGCTGGACTGGCGCCCACGAACGTATTCCGTTCCCAGAATCCTGCATTTTCTGCAGCGTGGCGTGACCCAAAAGCTCGCTTTGAGTACCATTAAGGGTCAGATTTTGGCCTTGGCCATCTTCTTTCAGCGACCGCTGGGGGGTCATCCCTTGGTTAGCACCTTTGTGCAGGGGGTTCGCCATGTGCTCCCCCCTGTCAAGCCTCCTCTCCCCCTGTGGGATCTGAATTTGGTGCTCTCGGTTCTCCAGGAACCTCCCTTTGAGAATATTAGAGATATTCCCCTCTTGACTTTGTCTCAGAAGGTGGCCTTCTTGGTGGCCATTACTTCCATTAGACGAGTGTCTGAGTTGGCGGCCTTGTCCTGCAAGTCGCCCTTTTTGGTCATCCATAAGGATAAGGCGGTGTTACGTCCGCGACCTTCTTTTCTGCCAAAGGTGGTCTCGGCCTTCCACTTAAATGAGGACATTGTCCTCCCGTCCTTGTGTCCTCACCCATCGCATCCCAGAGAGTTTGCGCTTCACACTTTGGATGTGGTACGAGCCTTGCGGGTGTACCTGTCTGCTACTGCCTCTATTCGGAAGTCTGACTCACTATTTGTGGCTGTCTCTGGTCCAAAACAGGGCCAAGCGGTTTCGTCTGCCACCATTTCTAGGTGGATCAGACAAACCGTCATTCAAGCTTATGCTCTCAAGGGGCGGGCGCCTCCCTTTCCGGTTACGGCACATTCCACCAGGGCAATTGGTGCTTCCTGGGCTTTCCGACATCAAGCGTCGGTTGCACAAGTGTGCAAGGCGGCGACCTGGTCGTCTGTTCATACCTTTTCTAAGTTTTATAAGGTTGATGTGGCTGCATGTTCGGATGCTTCCTTCGGCCGCAAGGTGTTGCAGGCCGCTGTTTGATGTTGCAACTCCTCCGTTGAGGAGCTCTGCCTTGTTTGGAGTGAAGTTTTTGGTTTTCCATTTATACTGCTCCCATCCCTCTTGACACTGCTTTGGGACATCCCACGTGTAAAATAGGATTTTTGTACTCACCGTAAAATCCGTTTCTCTGGCATCCATGGACTGACACAGCACCCACCCTTCTTTTCGAGTTTGTACTGCTTTGTTACGAACTGAGGTCTGCTGGCTGCAGTGGGAGGGTTATGCCGGAGGGACCGCCCCCCTGGGCGGGGCTGTAAAGCTCTGGCTGTTTAGAATGTATGTATAACATCTCACATTCTGCCTAGGTCTTCTCCTGCAAGCAGGGACATAACCCACGTGTAAAGGTGTATAAGACACGCTGTGTCAGTCCATGGATGCCAGA
Source organism: Rana muscosa (assembly GCA_029206835.1). Lineage (NCBI taxonomy): Eukaryota > Metazoa > Chordata > Amphibia > Anura > Ranidae > Rana > Rana muscosa. Next base: position 17,525,384 of record JARGYO010000094.1, on the reverse strand, counting down.
GAAACGGATTTTACGGTGAGTACAAAAATCCTATTATGTGCAGCCAACCACTCAAAATCAGACAGGAAAAGGTTAAATAAATATTTAAAAAGTGTGGCGCCAATGAATGATGAGGAAGAACCTCAACCGTGCAATATACTAAAATAAGTATATGTAAATTTTAAATTGAACACAATGTAGTGATAAATATACCCTGTGACATGTGCATAATATACAATTTACATAAAAATACCATATAGCATAAAACGATGCCTCTCTACTGACAGTCAGCAGGTGGTGAACCAATAGCTATATCGTGCATATACAAACAAAACAAACAAAACTTAATTATAATGGGTGTCAAGTTCATATGGGGTAACTTTGATGAGTGTCTGCCAATATAATGGTCATACACTAAAGGAAAGTTCCAGCAAAGAATCTCCCGAAGAACTTGGGATAACCTTATCCGTATACCGGGAAGTATGTTGGATGTAGTAGACCACTAGGTATATACTTTCACCCGGGAGTGCCTTCACCATGGATCCATAAAGGAGAAAGGGATACTCTTACCAGCTATGATGGATCCAATGCGCCGTACGGCGGATGGATCTTTCAGGCTTTGTCTCTTCCAGAGACAGGGGAGCGACAACCGGAGTCTGTAGAACGCCTCCTCTTAGAGCTGGCAGCACTTCTATTTTATCAAGAACGATCCAATCCCAAATCGAAAAGCACCTCAATAGGTCATAGCCATGAAAAACAAGGAAAAGATTCTCCACATGGTGTAAATCCAAAAATGATTTATTAAAACATCCGTTTTAAAGTTCAAGCAATTTGAACACTCGGTAAAAATTCTTAAAAAGCAAATATATAAAAAGCAAAATATGAGAAAAGCCACGACACTCCAAAGCACAGCAGTACAAAAACGAAGACAGCGTGGTCAAGTCAGCTGGAGCTGGTGTATTGTCCGACCGGTTTCATCTTAACAGACATCTACTGGGAAATACAACAAGCCCACTGACCTCCACGCTTATATATAAGAAGAGTAATCATAAATTTGAAACAGTTGTGATCTAATTTGTATCCCAAATCTCCGGGATCCCTCTGTCCAATCATAGAGGGTATTAGATATTAACACCTAAATGGTGAGCCAATAGGGAAGAGATTGCTAAAAAGGACCTCGCCACGTCATCCGTCATGTGACCATGATCGTCGGTGTGCAGAGGTATATCAGCATCCCGTGACGCTCCGTCCCAGCGTGAGCGTCACTCATACGGCAGTCTGGGAAATGTAGTCTCACCCCGAGGCCGTACCACACTCCCCTATCACCGCCGCTACGTCATGGCGGCGCGACCAGCCGCAAAGCAACCTGGGGCGTGTAGTGTACTGTGAGTCTAGCCATCATGATCACAGACTATCTCCCGTCATCCTCGCCCTCACGCAGCATCAGACACAATGCCTGACACGAGATCAGCGCCCTACCTGACATATATAGTGTCATAAATGCTATAAATGCTAATCTTCAAGGACGTGTATCAAAACAAGCAGTAATACTTATATGATACATCATATTTCTTAATGGATTGGGGAGAACATCTATTCATGTCAATATGGAAGAACTTTTCAGTATTTGGTGTAGTGCTTATTGGCCAAAACAACCTATTACAAAAACCAGTATATGTAGTTCATTATATGATAACTATTACTCCATATACGGTGATCAGAATAATAATTCTAATCCGTGCACAACATGGTGGTAAATATATAATAGATTAATATCAATATTTGGACCAGTATCCCGGAAATAAGGAACATATAAAGGTGTCGTCATGGTACATATATAGTACGCATAAATAACTTCTATAATCACAGTTAATATGGCGAAAATATTGCATACAAGGGGATATAGTCAATCTATATGGAATTAAGCTTGGTTAATAAAAGCATTAATATCCCAGTCAATGTTAAGGCCATACGGCCTATAACATTTGAGCTGGTAAATCCAGTAAGTTTCTAGCTGGGAGACCCCCCTAATGCGGGACTCCCCCCTCCAACTAGGGATAAACTTGTCTATAATTTGAAATGTAGTGCCTTTAGGATCTTTATTATGGAACTCCAAATAGTGTCTGGGAACACTATGGTTCATCTTACCCTTTTTAATACTGGTAAGATGTTCCCCTACCCTGATAGAAAATGTGCGGATAGTACGCCCTACATACTGCTTCCCGCAGGGGCAGGTAAGCAAATAAACGATATATTTGGTCGCACATGTGGCAAAATGTTTCATTTGGTAACTAACACCGGTAGACGTAGATCTAAAGGTGTCAGTTTTACGTTTCCCACAGGTGTTAATCAAACAGACCTTACATTTTTTACAGGGATAATACGCCTTTAATTGAGGAAAGAAGGTAGGTATTATTGGGGGATCAGTAACATTAGGTGCGATCTGATTCCTTAATGAGGGTGCTCCTCGATATGTTACTCCGGCTTTATCAGGCAAAGACGGTCCCAACACCATATCATTTTTTAGAACTTTCCAGTGTTTCTGGAAAATATCTTTTATCTGTCTATGTTGGACAGAGTATGTGGTGAAAAAGGAAAACTTATATTTTTGTTCTTGAATGGGCTTATCACGCTCTTTGACTAAAGAGTCTCTCTCAATCTTGGCTATATGTTGGATTTCATCCTCTATAGTCGAAACTTGGTACCCCTTCTCTACAAATCTGGATTTAAGTATATTGGCTTGATAAAAAAAGTCCGAAAGATTGGAACAGTTGCGTCTGACTCTTAGAATCTGGCTACGAGGCACAGATCGCAGCCATGTAGAGTGATGGCAACTGTCGACCGGAATGTATCCATTCCGGTCTGTGGGTTTGAAAAATGTCCTAGTTTGTAATTGTCCATTATTGGAAAAGATTTCCAAATCCAAAAAATGGATAGACCTATAACTGGTCTCATAGGACAGATTAATACCCACATTATTATCATTCAAGGTGGACATGAAGGAAACAAGAGAAGTCTCGTCACCCCTCCATAGGAGGAGGATGTCATCTATGTATCGAACCCAGAGAATAATCTCGGGTCGATTATACGCATAGATGACATCCTCCTCCCATTTGGCCATAAAAATGTTAGCCAAGCTCGGGGCAAATTTTGCCCCCATTGCGACCCCCTTTTGTTGCAAAAAGAAGTCCCCGTTGTACCAGAAATAATTGTGGTGTGTAGCGAATTGTAAGAGGTCCATAATATATCGTTTTTGCGTGCCCGAAAGGGTATTGACTCTTGACAGAAATAAATTTACTGCCGACAGACCTAAGTCGTGTGAGATACTAGTATACAGCGAAGCAACGTCCGCTGTCACAAGTAAGATGTCCTCGCTATAATTTACCTGTTGTAATAAAGAAATTACATGTCGGGTGTCTTTTAAATAGGATGGTATAGACTTCACGATGGGCTGAAGATGGAAGTCTATATACCTCCCTATTCGTGAAGTCACGGAGTCGATTCCGCTAATAATTGGGCGACCCGGAGGATTGCTCACGCACTTGTGTACCTTTGGTAAATAATACAATATTGGAATCCGTGGAGCAACAGGAACCAAATAACATTGCTCCTTTTTATCAAGGATTCCCAATTGTGTCCCAGTATCAATCAGATCCATCAGAGCTGTTTTATAGCTCTGAGTCGGATTACCATTGAGGCGAGTATAAGTGGCCGTATCACTTAGAATTCTAGTCATTTCCAAATGATAAGCAGTTTTGTCTAGGACAACTATGCCTCCACCCTTATCGGCGGGGCGTATAGTCAGATCTTTTCTCTCACACAAAGATTTCAAGCCAATTTTTATCTTAGGGTCACTGTATATTCTTTTTTTAGGTAATGCCTCCAAGTCCCTCAGAACCAAGTCTTTGAATACCTGAACTGAGGGCGCTATGGGGCATGATGGATTGAAGAGAGAGGGGTTTGAAAGCCCTGAATGTACCATAAGTGAACTATTATCCTGTGTTGATGGTCTAGTTGGGTTAGAAATAAAATATCTTTGAATATTTAATTTTCGAACAAACTTATGCACATCAATAAATGTGGCAAATTTGTTCAAATGTTTAGGGGGAACATATTTAAGACCTTTATTTAGAACAGTTTTTTCAGCTTCCGTAAAGGTTGCTGTGCTTAGATTAAAAATGCCATCCTCCCTTATATGCATTTTCTTTTTTTGTTGTTGGATACGCCATCCACCTCTACACCCACGTTTGGGTCTTGGTTTTTGTTGTACCCATTTTGTTCTCTGTAAAAACCCCCCGAATAAGATGGACCGGGATGGCTCTGGTTATAATTATATGGAGATCTATTGTGTGTGTAATCATCATCTCTATCTCTATAATTATATTGAGGTGGATACGTACTCCTATCGTCTCTAAGTGGTGAGAAACGATTATGGGTCTGTGTAGGTGTTCTTTGATACTGATATGCATAATAGTCAGAATCTTGTTGACCGTAACCACCCCTTCCCCGGGGTGACTCGTGTCTCCAATGTTCCCGGGATTTATCTTTTCTACCCCTATTATTACCCCTAGGGCCTCTACCTCTTCCTCCTGGTATTGGAGGTGGACCCCTATATGGTGCATTAGGGGTACGTGCACTAGGTTGTCTTTGGTCAGATTCCCTGGCAATCGGAGGACGACTGTGAACCTGATTGGATGTGGATGGTACTAATCGCACATCCATGGATGGAGGAGCAGTTGTATCCATAGTCTGATTGTTTTGCTCAACTCCCAAGTCTTCCTTAGATTGCCAGCTAAAAACACAACAACTTTTATAGTCATTAACATCTCTAGTATATTTTTTCTGTTTCTTTATTTTTTGTTCTTTCTCTTCTTTTTCTAAATGGCCTTTCAGATTGTTAGATAATAAATTGTATTCTGCTGTGGATTTGTATGGCGAAAGTTTATCCCTAATGTCCTTAATTTCTTTGTCTATGCTAGTTAATCGGGTCATTTTTTTCTCCAATAGGAACAAAATAAATGAAATGCCGGCTTCATTAAAATAACGGAACCAAGCACCTGTATCCAAATCCCCCTGTTGTGGGCATACATCCCATCTTAACCCTCTAGGGACCATGCATTCCTTCACATATTGGTTCAGGAACGCCTTGTCCCATTCTAGATGAAGTTCTGATGTCATGAGATTTTTCAACCTCATGAATAGACCTCCCATTTCTGAATCAGTGTTTGTAGAAACAAATATCCCCTCCGTGATAAAAGTGCGATTCGTACGATAATCAAAAACATCCATGATTGGCTAAATGAAAGTAGCCAATCTGGGCAAAAGAAAGGCAGCAATAAATGTAGTCAAGGAAAACGTGTAAATATAAAAATGTGCAGTACTGCGCCAATCCTATAATAGAAAACTAGTTTTCTCTTGTCATCCATGGACTGACACAGCGTGTCTTATACACCTTTACACGTGGGTTATGTCCCTGCTTGCAGGAGAAGACCTAGGCAGAATGTGAGATGTTATACATACATTCTAAACAGCCAGAGCTGAACAGCCCCGCCCAGGGGGGGCGGTCCCTCCGGCATAACCCTCCCACTGCAGCCAGCAGACCTCAGTTTTTTTCTGCCTAGCAGAAGTAGAAGACGTGGCTCTCTCAGGAGCCAGTCTCCTGACCTATTTTTATTCCTTTTGGAATTTTTTCCTATTTTTTTTTTTCTTTCTCTCTTTTGAGATCTTCTATCAACTGTCGGCTGGGCAACAGGTTGGGTACAAGATATCCTCGTAGTCTTCCCTGTCCGACCATCGAGCGTGCTGATCCTCGCCTTGTGTGCGTGAGACTCAGTTCACGACATGCCCCACGACTCCAGGGGTGGCCGGTGGGCTTCCAGCTCCGCGGTCCTCTCAAGATAGAACAGTCTGGCTGTATCTTTCGCGGTGGACCGGGCCGACAGCTACTCAGTACCGCACTGTGATAGTTCTGTCAGAAACACACCAGTGGGTCCCTCAGGGGACGGGTAAGTAGTCTCTCCTGGCTGCAGGTGAGTACATGCTGTGTGTTTCTTATGTGGGGGATTTCCCTGTCTCCCCCTGTGTTTTTTAATGTCACTCTCTGTGCACTTCGCTGGCGCTGTACTGTGTGGGGTGCCTGGGGGCCATACTGTCCTGGGGGGGGGCTCATGCTGCTCTGCATTTCGCTGGGGCTGTTTATTTGAGAGTGAGGGGCCTGGGCGCCGTTCGGCGCCATGTTTGGTGACTGTGCTGTTTTTTACATTGGCGGCCATCTTGCCGTGGCCGCCAGAGCACATTGCGGCGGCCATTTTCTTGTAGCCGCACCTTCTTCTAGCTCTAGTTTGGCCTCTAGCGCCGCTCAGGAACGGCGCGAATCTCCTCACAGTCTCTCTCCTCTCAGCTCACTCACGCTGAGCAGCGCGGCGCGGAGAGACAGGGCAGCGGAACCGAGCGGTCCTGGTCAGGTTGGTGGGTCCCCTGGGCATTCCCCTACTTCAGTCAGTACAGCCTGTGGGTGGTCTCAGAGGGGGACATTATGGAGTCAGAGTCACCAGCTTCCCCTAACATGCCAGAGGCAGCAGCCAGTGCTCCAGCACCTGCGGTCCCTATGGACCAGTTGTCGGCAGTCCTGGAATCATTTCTGACCAGGATGGAAGCTGTGTGTGAGCACAAGGGAGCAAAAAAGCGCCCTCTCCCAACTTTATCTCCACAAGGGGAGTGCTCTGATTCAGATATGGGCCTAGCTATTGCTGCTCAGGACCCTAGCTCTGAATATTTGGATGGTTTTGAACAGGACATTCCTTGTGAGGAAGACTCCAGTTCTGAGTCAGTAAATGACAGGGCGCTTGTTAGTGAACTCATTGATGCTGTGAGGGACACTCTCAAGCTAAATGCTGCGACTGCAGAACCTCAGGCGGATACAGTCTCCTTTAGTTCTTTTAAGACCAAGCCTTCTAAAAAGGTTTTTCCATATGTACCTTTCTTTGACCAGCTCATTGACCAGGTCTGGGAAAAGCCGCAGAAGACTTTCATGGTCCCGCGGCGTTTGTCTATTAGATACCCCTTTGAAGACGCCCTGCTTAAAAAGTGGGCTTCTCCCCCGGTGGTCGACCCTCCAGTCGCCCGTTTAAACAAGGCCACCACTCTCCCGATGGAGGGGACTCCTGCGTTTAAGGACCCCACTGACAGGAGGTCAGAAGTGGTGAGTAGAGCCATGTTCGCCTTGTTGGGATCCGCCCTACGGCCAGTAGTAGCGGCGACCCTTGTGTCTCAGACACTCACGGAATGGGCAAAAATTTTGCACCAAACTGTGCAGGAGTATAACCTTCCTCCAGACACTATTGCTCTGGCCCACCAGATGGTGCAGGGTCTGATATATGTGTGCGACGCCACGTTGGACGCGGCCCCTTTAATATCCAGGGCCTCTGTCTCGGCGGTGGTATTGCGTCGTCTCATCTGGTTGAAATGCTGGTCTGCTGACCTAGCCTCTAAGAAGCTCCTGACGGATCTACCTTTTAAGGGTGGTAGACTTTTTGGTGCTGCTCTGGATGACATCATCAAGGATGTCACGGGAGGTAAAAGCACTCTCCTTCCTCAAACTATCAAGGGTAAGGAGGCCCGACGTAAACCGGGTCCTTCCTTTCCAGCAAAAAAGTTTTTTTTTTTTTTTTTTTTTTCGTCCGTCAGAGTCCACGGGTAAGCCATCCCAGACTGACAACAGTGCGGCTGGCGGGCACAAGCGCCCCTGGGTGCGTAAGCCGAACAAGCCGGCTCCCAAGCCCGCCTCCGCGTGAAGTCTTGCCCCCGCCCGTCTCTGGGGTGGGGGGACGACTTTGCAGGTTCACGGATCGGTGGACCTCCCGGATCTCCGACCGGTGGGTGTGCGAGGTGGTCACCTCAGGATACAGAATAGAGTTCCGCTCATGGCCCCCAGACAGATTCTTTCCCTCAAATCTCCCTCTCCTTCCTGCCCGTCGGGCAGCCCTCTTGGGGGCTGTACAGGATTTGATCGGGTCCGGAGTAATTGTGCCGGTTCCGTCCCAGGAGAGGTTTCAGGGGTTCTACTCGAATCTGTTTGTTGTTCCAAAAAAGGACGGGGTTCGGCCAATCCTGGACCTCAAGGCCCTGAATGCCTTCGTGAAGGTGCAAAAATTCCGCATGGAATCCATTCGCACAGTGATCGCGACACTCCATCAAGGGGATTTTCTGGCATCCTTGAACATCAAGGACGCCTACTTGCATGTTCCGATCTGCTCCAGCCACCAGAAGTTTCTGCGCTTTGCGGTCGGCGAAGTCCACTATCAATTTGTGGCTCTTCCAAGGTGCTTGCTCCAGTCCTAGCTTTGCTGAGACAGCGAGGCATTGCTATCGTGGGCTATCTGGACGATTTTCTTCTAAGAGCAGACAGTGGTTCAGAATTGGAAGAAAGTGTGACTATCGTCAGTCAGACCCTCAGGGAGTTTGGGTGGCTCCTGCACGTTCAGAAGTCGGTTCTAGTCCCGACTCAGCGTCTGGAGTATCTAGGTCTGATTCTGGACTCCTTGGAGGCAAGAGTCTTCCTACCTCCAGACAAACTACTGACACTTCAGTCTGCAGTACGGGTGCTGACGTCCCGAAAATGATCGTCAATCCGCTTTTGCATGAGAGTCCTGGGACTCATGGTGGCCTCCTTCGAGGCCGTTCCTTATGCCCAAGCGCACGCCAGGGCTATACAGAAAGAGATCTTGTCCTCTTGGGACAAATCCCCGTTGTCCTTGGATCTTCAGATCCAGGTGAGTCACCTGGTCAGGGCGTCCCTGACGTGGTGGTTGAGGTCCCCAGCTCTTCGGTCCGGGAAGTCGTTCCTCCCCATCCAATGGATGGTGAACACGACGGACGCCAGCCTGACGGGCTGGGGGGGAGTCTGGGGAGTCCTGTCGGCCCAAGGGCTTTGGACTCCGGACGTAGCCCTCTTACCGGTCAATGTGCTGGAGATACGGGCAATCAGACTGTGCCTCTCCTCATGGTCGGAGAAACTACAGGGTCACTCCATCAGGATCCAATCGGACAACGCCACAGCAGTGGCGTATGTCAACCATCAAGGGGGGACTCGAAGCTCAGCTGTGGCTTCCGAGGTCGCCCGCATCCTGAGGTGGGCCGAAAGAAGCGTGCCGGCTCTGTCGGCCGTCTACATTCCGGGCGTAGACAATTGGCAGGCGGACTATCTAAGTCGCCAGACGCTGGACCAGGGAGAGTGGTCCTTGCACCCGGAGGTCTTTCAACTCCTTTGCAGACGGTGGGGCACGCCGGATGTGGACCTGATGGCCTCTCGACTCAATCGCACAGGGTCGAGGTTTGTGGCCAGATCCAGGGATCCCTGGGCGGATGCCTCGGATGCGTTGGTGGCCCCATGGGGTCAGTATCTCCTGATATACGTTTATCCTCCGCTGCAGTTGCTGCCTCACCTGCTCCGCAGGGTAGCGACCGAGGGAATTCCGGTGATCCTCGTTGCTCCGGATTGGCCTCGGCGTCACTGGTACGCCGATCTGGTACGTCTCGTCGCAGACGTTCCCTGGCGGTTACCAATACGGGGGGACCTTCTGTCTCAAGGTCCTATATTTCATCCTGCTTTACAGTCTCTGGCTTTAACGGCATGGTTGTTGAAAGCCAGGTGCTGAGAGACCGAGGTCTCTTGGATTCGGTCATTTCGACCATGGAAGTCTTCCTCCAGAAAGATCTATCACCGTACTTGGAGAGCTTACATCGCCATGTGCGAAGAGCTGGACTGGCGCCCACGAACGTATTCCGTTCCCAGAATCCTGCATTTTCTGCAGCGTGGCGTGACCCAAAAGCTCGCTTTGAGTACCATTAAGGGTCAGATTTTGGCCTTGGCCATCTTCTTTCAGCGACCGCTGGGGGGTCATCCCTTGGTTAGCACCTTTGTGCAGGGGGTTCGCCATGTGCTCCCCCCTGTCAAGCCTCCTCTCCCCCTGTGGGATCTGAATTTGGTGCTCTCGGTTCTCCAGGAACCTCCCTTTGAGAATATTAGAGATATTCCCCTCTTGACTTTGTCTCAGAAGGTGGCCTTCTTGGTGGCCATTACTTCCATTAGACGAGTGTCTGAGTTGGCGGCCTTGTCCTGCAAGTCGCCCTTTTTGGTCATCCATAAGGATAAGGCGGTGTTACGTCCGCGACCTTCTTTTCTGCCAAAGGTGGTCTCGGCCTTCCACTTAAATGAGGACATTGTCCTCCCGTCCTTGTGTCCTCACCCATCGCATCCCAGAGAGTTTGCGCTTCACACTTTGGATGTGGTACGAGCCTTGCGGGTGTACCTGTCTGCTACTGCCTCTATTCGGAAGTCTGACTCACTATTTGTGGCTGTCTCTGGTCCAAAACAGGGCCAAGCGGTTTCGTCTGCCACCATTTCTAGGTGGATCAGACAAACCGTCATTCAAGCTTATGCTCTCAAGGGGCGGGCGCCTCCCTTTCCGGTTACGGCACATTCCACCAGGGCAATTGGTGCTTCCTGGGCTTTCCGACATCAAGCGTCGGTTGCACAAGTGTGCAAGGCGGCGACCTGGTCGTCTGTTCATACCTTTTCTAAGTTTTATAAGGTTGATGTGGCTGCATGTTCGGATGCTTCCTTCGGCCGCAAGGTGTTGCAGGCCGCTGTTTGATGTTGCAACTCCTCCGTTGAGGAGCTCTGCCTTGTTTGGAGTGAAGTTTTTGGTTTTCCATTTATACTGCTCCCATCCCTCTTGACACTGCTTTGGGACATCCCACGTGTAAAATAGGATTTTTGTACTCACCGTAAAATCCGTTTCTCTGGCATCCATGGACTGACACAGCACCCACCCTTCTTTTCGAGTTTGTACTGCTTTGTTACGAACTGAGGTCTGCTGGCTGCAGTGGGAGGGTTATGCCGGAGGGACCGCCCCCCTGGGCGGGGCTGTAAAGCTCTGGCTGTTTAGAATGTATGTATAACATCTCACATTCTGCCTAGGTCTTCTCCTGCAAGCAGGGACATAACCCACGTGTAAAGGTGTATAAGACACGCTGTGTCAGTCCATGGATGCCAGAGAAACGGATTTTACGGTGAGTACAAAAATCCTATTATGTGCAGCCAACCACTCAAAATCAGACAGGAAAAGGTTAAATAAATATTTAAAAAGTGTGGCGCCAATGAATGATGAGGAAGAACCTCAACCGTGCAATATACTAAAATAAGTATATGTAAATTTTAAATTGAACACAATGTAGTGATAAATATACCCTGTGACATGTGCATAATATACAATTTACATAAAAATACCATATAGCATAAAACGATGCCTCTCTACTGACAGTCAGCAGGTGGTGAACCAATAGCTATATCGTGCATATACAAACAAAACAAACAAAACTTAATTATAATGGGTGTCAAGTTCATATGGGGTAACTTTGATGAGTGTCTGCCAATATAATGGTCATACACTAAAGGAAAGTTCCAGCAAAGAATCTCCCGAAGAACTTGGGATAACCTTATCCGTATACCGGGAAGTATGTTGGATGTAGTAGACCACTAGGTATATACTTTCACCCGGGAGTGCCTTCACCATGGATCCATAAAGGAGAAAGGGATACTCTTACCAGCTATGATGGATCCAATGCGCCGTACGGCGGATGGATCTTTCAGGCTTTGTCTCTTCCAGAGACAGGGGAGCGACAACCGGAGTCTGTAGAACGCCTCCTCTTAGAGCTGGCAGCACTTCTATTTTATCAAGAACGATCCAATCCCAAATCGAAAAGCACCTCAATAGGTCATAGCCATGAAAAACAAGGAAAAGATTCTCCACATGGTGTAAATCCAAAAATGATTTATTAAAACATCCGTTTTAAAGTTCAAGCAATTTGAACACTCGGTAAAAATTCTTAAAAAGCAAATATATAAAAAGCAAAATATGAGAAAAGCCACGACACTCCAAAGCACAGCAGTACAAAAACGAAGACAGCGTGGTCAAGTCAGCTGGAGCTGGTGTATTGTCCGACCGGTTTCATCTTAACAGACATCTACTGGGAAATACAACAAGCCCACTGACCTCCACGCTTATATATAAGAAGAGTAATCATAAATTTGAAACAGTTGTGATCTAATTTGTATCCCAAATCTCCGGGATCCCTCTGTCCAATCATAGAGGGTATTAGATATTAACACCTAAATGGTGAGCCAATAGGGAAGAGATTGCTAAAAAGGACCTCGCCACGTCATCCGTCATGTGACCATGATCGTCGGTGTGCAGAGGTATATCAGCATCCCGTGACGCTCCGTCCCAGCGTGAGCGTCACTCATACGGCAGTCTGGGAAATGTAGTCTCACCCCGAGGCCGTACCACACTCCCCTATCACCGCCGCTACGTCACTACGTCATGGCGGCGCGACCAGCCGCAAAGCAACCTGGGGCGTGTAGTGTACTGTGAGTCTAGCCATCATGATCACAGACTATCTCCCGTCATCCTCGCCCTCACGCAGCATCAGACAAAATGCCTGACACGAGATCAGCGCCCTACCTGACATATATAGTGTCATAAATGCTATAAATGCTAATCTTCAAGGACGTGTATCAAAACAAGCAGTAATACTTATATGATACATCATATTTCTTAATGGATTGGGGAGAACATCTATTCATGTCAATATGGAAGAACTTTTCAGTATTTGGTGTAGTGCTTATTGGCCAAAACAACCTATTACAAAAACCAGTATATGTAGTTCATTATATGATAACTATTACTCCATATACGGTGATCAGAATAATAATTCTAATCCGTGCACAACATGGTGGTAAATATATAATAGATTAATATCAATATTTGGACCAGTATCCCGGAAATAAGGAACATATAAAGGTGTCGTCATGGTACATATATAGTACGCATAAATAACTTCTATAATCACAGTTAATATGGCGAAAATATTGCATACAAGGGGATATAGTCAATCTATATGGAATTAAGCTTGGTTAATAAAAGCATTAATATCCCAGTCAATGTTAAGGCCATACGGCCTATAACATTTGAGCTGGTAAATCCAGTAAGTTTCTAGCTGGGAGACCCCCCTAATGCGGGACTCCCCCCTCCAACTAGGGATAAACTTGTCTATAATTTGAAATGTAGTGCCTTTAGGATCTTTATTATGGAACTCCAAATAGTGTCTGGGAACACTATGGTTCGTCTTACCCTTTTTAATACTGGTAAGATGTTCCCCTACCCTGATAGAAAATGTGCGGATAGTACGCCCTACATACTGCTTCCCGCAGGGGCAGGTAAGCAAATAAACAATATATTTGGTCGCACATGTGGCAAAATGTTTCATTTGGTAACTAACACCGGTAGACGTAGATCTAAAGGTGTCAGTTTTACGTTTCCCACAGGTGTTAATCAAACAGACCTTACATTTTTTACAGGGATAATACGCCTTTAATTGAGGAAAGAAGGTAGGTATTATTGGGGATCAGTAACATTAGGTGCGATCTGATTCCTTAATGAGGGTGCTCCTCGATATGTTACTCCGGCTTTATCAGGCAAAGACGGTCCCAACACCATATCATTTTTTAGAACTTTCCAGTGTTTCTGGAAAATATCTTTTATCTGTCTATGTTGGACAGAGTATGTGGTGAAAAAGGAAAACTTATATTTTTGTTCTTGAATGGGCTTATCACGCTCTTTGACTAAAGAGTCTCTCTCAATCTTGGCTATATGTTGGATTTCATCCTCTATAGTCGAAACTTGGTACCCCTTCTCTACAAATCTGGATTTAAGTATATTGGCTTGATAAAAAAAGTCCGAAAGATTGGAACAGTTGCGTCTGACTCTTAGAATCTGGCTACGAGGCACAGATCGCAGCCATGTAGAGTGATGGCAACTGTTGACCAGAATGTATCCATTCCGGTCTGTGGGTTTGAAAAATGTCCTAGTTTGTAATTGTCCATTATTGGAAAAGATTTCCAAATCCAAAAAATGGATAGACCTATAACTGGTCTCACAGGACAGATTAATACCAACATTATTATCATTCAAGGTGGACATGAAGGAAACAAGAGAAGTCTCGTCACCCCTCCATAGGAGGAGGATGTCATCTATGTATCGAACCCAGAGAATAATCTCGGGTCGATTGTACGCATAGATGACATCCTCCTCCCATTTGGCCATAAAAATGTTAGCCAAGCTCGAAATAGAACATGAACTAAACGCGGAAGACCACAAGTGAGATGGAGCGGACTTACCACGAGAATTAATCTTAAAACGATCACCAGTTACACAGTAAGTAAAATAATGTAGATAAAACAATAGCGCTCAATCGATGTACAACTATTTGTTCTTTAAAAACATATCATTTGTTAACATAGGACCGGAGGGTATACAACCGCTTTAAGTAAACGAGATGATATACCTCACACAAATGTTTTTTGGGCAAGGTTTTGGAGTTTAGTATGGCCCACAATTATTTCTGGTACCATGGCCAGTTTTACTCACAGCAGGTTGGCGTGGCTATGGGAGCCAAATTTGCTCCCAGCCTCGCCAACCTGTTCATGTTCGAGTGGGAAGACAGACATGTTTTCCACCAAGTCAGACCAGAATTAAAATTGTATCGTCGCTGTATTGATGATATCCTATTTATATGGGAGGGGTCTGAAGAATCAGCTCTGGAGTTCATAGGTCATCTGAACAATAATACCAGCATTATTGTGTTAGATCATGTGATAAGTGAAGAAAAGCTTAATTTTTTGGGATTGAACTATTATGAAGAAGGGGGCTCTACTAAGTACAAAAGTGTACTTTAAACCAACTGACAGAAACAGTTATTTGTCCATTGGAAGTGGGCGCCATCCTTCATGGATTAGAAATATTCCCAAGGGGCAAATGTTGAGGGTACGTCGTAATTGTACAACATCTGATGACTATTTCGCACAGGCCAATGTTTTAGGAAACAAATTTATACAGAAGGGTTAAAAGAAGGAAATTATTGGCAACACTATCACTGAAATTGCTAATATTCCTAGAGAACAATGTCTAAGGAAAAAGGAAGGAGTAGCAGGGAACAGTTTACATCAATGGGGTTTCATCTCTAGTTTTCACTTTCAGTATAAGGAGGTAGAGAACATCTTCAATAAATACTGGTACATCCTTTGTAGGGACAGGCATTTGGGTGGTTCTTTACCAGAAAAACCCAAATTCATCTACAGAAGGGCTCCCAACTTTGGTGACCAGGTGGTGCAAAAAATATTGGACCCGCCCGGGAAACAGAGTTTGGGAATAGACCTAAATGGGTTCTATTGATGCCGCAAATGTATTTGCTGTAGAACAGTCAGAGTGAGCAACATAGTCATGGTTAGCATTACTAATATAGACCAAGAAACTTTTGGAATTGAATACCTTATTACGTGCATTTCATCCTACGTTGTATATCTTCTATGGTGCCCATGTGGTCTATATTATGTAGGTAGGACTAAACGCCTTTTGAGAATTAGAATAGCTCAACATCTTGCAGATATCCGTAAGGGATTTAAAGATCACAGTGTGTCCTTGCATTTTAAAGAAAAGCACGGTCAAGATCCATCCCTTCTCCAGTTTTGTGGAATAGATTGCACTTACTCGTCTTGGAGGGGTTCAAATCAGGTTGGGGAGTTATCCCAGAGAGAAACGAAGTGGATATTCCTTTTGAAAAGCTTATACCTGAGGGGGTTAACCACTTAACGACCGCTCACTGTACATATACGTCGGCAAAATGGCACGGACAGGCACAATCACGTACCTGTACGTGACTGCCTTCGTATGGGTGAGGGGTCCAATCGGACCCCCCTCCGGTACAGTGAGCGATGGTTTTACGTTCGGAAGTGATCCGTGATAAGGGGGCGGCCATTGGTTTCCGGCCACCCCCTCACGATCGCTCCCGGCGAATGACAATCTTCCTCTGCCTGTGTAATGTAAACACAGGCAGGAGGAAGTGATGTCATCTCTCCTCGTGGCAGTCTTTTCGATCCGGCGCGAGGAGAGAAGACATCTCACAGTAAGTGCACCAACACTACACTAACACCAGTACACGTAGGCACACACCCCCCAGTCACAGTGTCACCGTTTGCAGTGGTAATTTTTTTACTGATCACAATCAGTGTCATTTGTGACAGTAAACAGTTGCAGGGCAGATAGGTTTAGGCCCCTTTAGGTCCAGGGTAGCCCCCTAACCCCCCTAATAAAGGTTTAACCCCTTGATCACCCCCCAGGTAACCCTTTCACCCCCTAACGCCAGCGTCACTAAGCGATCGTTTTTCCAATCGCTATATTAGTGTCGGCGGTGCCCTAGGTAGCCAGTTATTTATTTTTAGGTTTGCCGCAGGTTTTTATAGCGTCAGGTACCCCCATATATTATTTTAACCCCCTGATTGCCCCTAGAGTTAACCCTTTCACCAGTGATCACCGTATAAGTCACTGGTGACACTGGTTAGCCAGTTAGTTATTTAGGTTCCCCGTCAGGTTTTTATATATCGTCAGGTACCCCCATATATTACCTAATAAAGGTTTTAACCCCCCGATTGCCCCTAGTTAACCCTTTCACCAGTGATCACCATATAAGTGTTACGGGTGACACTGGTTGGTTAGTTTGCTTTTTGTAGCATCAGGGCACCCACCGTATATAACCCAAAAAAGGTTTAACCCCCTGATCGCCCGGCGGGTGATATCAGTTAGGTTTTAGACTCAGAGAGGGTCTGCGTCACACCCCAGGCAGCGTCAGGCTAGTGCCAGTAACGCTAACACCCACGCGCAAAGCATACACCTCCCTTAGTGGTATAGTATCTGAACAGATCAATATCTGATCAGATCTATACTAGCGTCCCCAGCGGTTTAGGGGTTCCCAAAAACGCAGTGTTAGCGGGATCAGCCTAGATACCTGCTAGCACCTGCGTTTAGCCCCTCCGCCCAGCCCACCCCACCCAAGTGCAGTATCGATTGATCACTGTCACTTACCAAACACAACACACATAACTGCAGCATTCGCACAGACAGGCCTGATCCCTGCGATCGCTAACAGTTTTTTTTTTTTTTTTTTAAGCGTTTAATAAATTTTCTGACAGACAGGTGCTTTTTTACCTGTGAATCTTACTAGTGTACCACTAAATTTAGAGGCCAAAATGGCAAAACGAAGGTACACTAGTAAAGAGGCCTACGAGATTCTGAGCATGACAGATAGTGAAGAGGAGGTCACGGATCTGTCAGATTCAGGCTCAGAATATCTTCCCGTAGAAGACAGTGAAGTCAGCAGCTCCACGTCAGATAGCTCTGACGACGAAGGTGAGGTCCCTGCTAAGGTCAGGCGTACCCGATCCCGATCTTCTGAGGTTGTTGAGGAGCAAGAACTGCAGGGCTCTCGTATCATGGAGCAGAGGAGTACTAGCGCCGCTATTCCTTCTGGTGAACTGGCAAGCACCAGCGGCCTAGTACAGCCTGGACGTACATCCAGCACTGCAGTAACACTTGGTGACGTGGCGAGTCCCATAAGTGCAGTTCAAGCTGGCGAGGTGGCAAGCACAAGTAGTGTCCCGCTGCCACCAAGAAGACAAAGGCAGGCCCGTCGTGCCCATACTGCCCTTCCTGCAGAATTCGCCTATCCTGATTGGGTCCCCACCACTTCTGCAGAACCCGTACTTCCCCCATTCACTGCCCAACCCGGTATTCAGGTGGAAACAGCTGATTTTATGCCACTTGATTTTTATTCGCTGTTTTTCACGGAAGATCTCTATAGATCTATTGTGGACCAGAGTAATTTATATGCTGGTCAATTCATCGCCGCTAATCCCCAGTTGCCTTCCATTGCCAGAGATTGGAAACCAATTATGGTTTCCGAATTTAAGACCTTTCTGGGCCTTTCCCTCAACATGGGCACACATAAATTCCCGTCATTGCGTGCTTATTGGTCCACGCACCCAATTGACCACATGCCCGTGTTCTCTGCCTCCATGCCCAGGACACGATACGAGCAGATCTTGCGGTTCACGCACTTCAACGACAATGAACTTTGTCGTCCACGTGGGGACCCTGAATACGACCGGCTTTACAAAATTCGGCCCCTCATAAACCACTTCAACGAACGTTTTGCAGCATTGTTTATTCCCGATCAAGCTGTCTGCGTTGATGAGTCCCTGATTACATTTTCTGGCCGCTTGTCTTTCAAGCAGTACCTTCCCAGCAAGCGTGCCAGATACGGGGTCAAGCTCTATAAGTTCTATGACAGGGCAACAGGCTATGTATGGAGCTTTACGGTTTATGAGGGAAAAGATAGTCAGGTTGAGCCGGTCA
Source organism: Rana muscosa (assembly GCA_029206835.1). Taxonomy (NCBI): domain Eukaryota; kingdom Metazoa; phylum Chordata; class Amphibia; order Anura; family Ranidae; genus Rana; species Rana muscosa. The sequence continues at coordinate 17,507,097 of JARGYO010000094.1, read as the reverse complement.
ACTGCCCGGATTACATAGGGAACGCTGGCAAGATAGTGTGGAACTTGGTGTCACCCTTATTCGGAAAGGGGTACCACTAATATGTGGACAATTATTACACGAGTGTGCCACTTTTTAGTCACTTGTTTGATCATCAGATTGGAGCATGTGGCACCGTGTGATCTAATCGCCGGGGCTTTCCCCAGCGGCTTGTAGATTCCCGTCTTAGGCTGGGGGAGAGAGCCTGCGTAAAGTGTAATAACTTGCTCGCTATGAAGTGGAGGGACAATAAGAATGTTTTCCTTCTTACCTCCCTTCATGCAGACACGACAGTCCAAATTCGTACGGCGACTGGTGTTGTGGAGATACCCCCCTGTGTCCACGAATATAACAAAAATATGGGAGGGGTGGACCTCAACGACCAGAAGTTGGCGCCGTATTACATTGCCCGTAAGGCGAGATGCTGGTACAAAAAAGTGTCTCTATCCTTATTCCAATTGGCTTTGCTGAACGCTCATGTGCTATGCAGAGCTTCAGGCGGGACGTTATCTCTTTATACGTATGTCCTCGAGCGTACCCCTACCCAACGAGCCCCCCAAAAAAGATGTCGTGTCTGTAGCAAGCGCGGATTTAGGCGTGACACCCGTTATTTTTGTCCACTCTGTCCTGACAGCAGGACACACTTACACAGGGTCTCCCAAGATGCCATCGCATTTTGAGAGACCCGAACCATTACAGTTGTTAAAGTTACAAAAAAAAGCGTGAAAAAGAAAAATAAAAAAAACTTTTAAAAAAATAAATAAAAAAAAAAAAAAAAAAATAGTTGTCGTTTTATTGTTCTCTCTCTATTGTTCTGCTCTTTTTTACTGTATTCTATTCTGCAATGTTTTATCATGCTTGCTTTTCAGGTATGTAATTTTTTGTTTTCAGGTGCGCCATTCAGCTGCAGCGCAGAATTATTTATCTTGACAGCAACAGCGTTTGCTCCCACGATACATAAAGCCGTGACTCCAGTGTTGTAGGAAAAAAAAGAGCATATATGCCGATGCATGGGGGCAGCAGGGGCGGAGGAGCGAGTTTGCTCCTAATGCCACGTACATACGGTCAAAATTCTGATGGAGGCTTGCCCGTGGAAAAGTCCGACCATGTGTACGCGGCATAACTTTTTTGCAGGAGGATGCCCCCATGCTTCGGTATATATAAATGGTGCATGTATGCCCATCATTAGAAGTGGGTGGATGAAGGTAGGTATTCTAATGGTGGGCATACCCACCGATCAATCTCTTTTTTTCATTCTGCCAACAGGCTGCATGAAAAAAAGATTACAATACATGTCCAACAAGGACCAGCAACGTACTGGTATGTTGCTGGACTTTGAATGGTTATACCCATAGGCGTGCGCACAGGGTGTGCCAGGTGTGCCCAGGCACACCCTAATCACACTGTGCAGCACAGATTCCCCCTACTGTCCTGGTTCTCATTTTTCCCCCCGCAGCACTGCCAGCTTCCCTCCTCTCCTATCGGCTGTTGCTGCTGGGATGTTTTAGGAGTGGGGAAGGGGCCAGTAAATATGTAATTTACTGGCCCCTTCCCTTTCTGAATAAACATTGTGAGTGATCGGTAGTGTGTGTTTGGGCTTTGGGGTGCACACCCCAATGCAATAGGCTGCGCACGCCTATGGTTATACCAGAATGATGCCTGCGGGTTTAGGTATCATCTTGGTATCACTCTTTTCAGCCAGCAGTCGGCTTTCATGTAAAAGCAATCCTAGCAGATAATTAGCCTCTAGACTGCTTTTACAAGCGGTGGGAGGGAATGTCCCCCCCGGATATAAACCGCGCCATTGAGAAATTGGGAAATCATTTTATCACACTAAACTTGGTGTGATCAGATGCTTTGAGGGCAGAGGAAAAATCTAGGGTATAACCCCCCAATTTAAAAAAAAAAAAAAAAAAAAAAAAAAGAGTACCTGTCGCTACCTATTGCTATCATAGGGGATATTTACATTCCCTGAGATAACAATAAAAATGGTAAAAAAATAAAATAAATGGAAGGAACAGTTTAAAAGTAAAATAAAAAAGCAAAATAAATAATAATAATAAAAAAAAAAAAAGCACCCTTGTCCCGCCCTGCTCTTGCGCAAAGGCGAACGCAAGCGTCAGTCTAGCATCATATGTAAACAGCAATTGCATCATGCATGTGAGGTATCACCGCGAAGGTCAGATCGAGGGCAGTCATTTTAGCAGTAGACCTCCTCTGTAAATCTAATGTGGTAACCTGTAAAGGCTTTTAAATATTTATGTAGTTTGTCGCCGCTGCGCGTTTGTGCACAATTTTAAAGCATGTCGTGTTTGGTATCCATGTACTCGGCCTAAAATCATGGTTATATGTGGAATTGCACCCCAAAATACATTTTGCTGCTTCTCCCGAGCATGGGGATACCACTTGTGTGGGACTTTTTTGGAGCCTAGCCGCGTACGGGACCCCGAAAACCAATCACCGCCTTCGGGATTTCTAAGGGCGCAAATTTTTGATTATGGCATGTTTGAGCAATTTAGTGACAACTTTTTGTCCATTTTTTTTTTCTTTTTGTCATTATTCAATCATTTGGGACAAAAAAAAAATATTTAATGGGCTCAACATGCCTCTCAGCAAATAGCTTGGGTGTCTACTTTCCAAAATGGGGTCATTTGGGGGGTTTTGTGCCATTTTGGCATTTTATGGCCTTCGAAACTGTGGTATCTCCGTACTCAGGAGAAGCAGCAAAATTTATTTTGGGGTGCAATTCCACATATAACCATGGCATGTGTGAGCAATATATCATTTAGTGACAACTTTTTGTAAATTTTTTTGTCATTATTCAATCACTTGGGACAAAAAAAAAATATTCAATGGGCTCAACATGCCTCTCAGCAATTTCCTTGGGATGTCTACTTTCCAAAATGGGGTCATTTGGGGGGGGGGGGTTGTACAGCCCTGTCATTTTAGCACCTCAAGAAATGAGAGGCAGTCATAAATTAAAAGCTGTGTAAATTCCAGAAAATGTACCCTAGTTTGTAGACGCTATAACTTTTGCGCAAACCAATAAATATACGCTTATTGTTTTTTTTTTTTACTAAAGACATGTGGCTGAATACATTTTGGCCTAAATGTATGACTAAAATTGAGTTTATTAGATTTTTCTTATAACAAAATGTAGAAAATATCTTTTCTTTTCAAAATTTTCGGTCTTTTTCCATTTATATCGCAAAAAATTAAAATCGCAGAGGCAATCAAATACCATTAAAAGAAAGCTCTATTTGTGGGAAGAAAAGGACGCAAATTTTGTTTGGGTACAACATTTCATGTCCGCACAATTTACAGTTAAAGCAGTGCAGTGCCAAATTGTAAAAACACCTCTGGTCCTTAACCTGCATAATGGTCCGGGGCTTAAGTGATTAAACATTGAATTGGACTTGAACTGTTTTATTAACAATTTTTAAAGATTTTACAGCATTCTCAATTTTTAGTTATTAATCCTTTTTTGATATACAGTGGCAACCAATACTGATTGATTTTAGTATCGGTACAGTAGGTTGGTGTGATCTATGAACACAGTGCTACTGTGTATATATATAAATATTTTATAATTTTTTTAGATATATACACACTATATATTTTCTTGAGTCTTTTCTATTATCTTCCACATTTCAGTTTGTGCCTACTACTATAGATTGGTTTAGGTTTAGTTGTAATATTACCTCCATCCATTTAGAGTTAGTAGTTTTCGATTTATAAGGAGTAATATGTATATATAATATACTTTTATATTTACAATATTCTCTGTTATATGTGTTGTATTTGTTGCGGTAGTGTGCATGAAACCTGTAACAAAAATTGTCGCTTATATTCAGTAAACATTCACTGTGTCAGTTCATTCATTTATGTCCGCCACTCTGGGGTCGGGGCATTGCGGTCATGGAGACACAGGATACACGCAGGCGCTATAGGAAAAAGTCCGCAATGCATTAGGGACGGACTATAAAGATGATGCTGTGATACCGTGCAGCCAATCCCATTGATAAAGTCTTGAATGACGAAACATTTATGGGCGTGGTCTGCACGGTAACCTTTTGTGAATCCTAAACGCAGTATCACCACCGAGGAGAACACGGCTCTGACCGGGGAAGTGAGCGGACAAGTGGAGGGTGAGATCTTCTGGTATTTTGGGTCCGCCGTGACCGCAATTTCTAGCACGCCACTGCAAGTCTCCTTCATTCATTGCTGATCCTTTTGTTTGAAGTGCCTTTTTTGAATTTTGAGTGCTGTGAGTACAATGGTTGAGGATTTGTGTGCAGTTTTTAAATAAATTGGTTTTACTTACTTCACCATTGGAAGCACTTATTCATTTTTTACATGTGCATTAGATTTTTCTTGTAATCACCGGTGAAATTGCCTATTAACCCTGGTGGGTTATCAAGCTATTATGCCGAGCATGAGAGTGTGAGGCATATCTTTTTGATGAGTTATTTTCCTTTGGGAGTGGATTCACAGACACGAGCGGTGTGGTGGAATATAAAAATTAAGTTTTCAAGATTAGGAACTTATGCTGGCAGTTTTGGAGTTTAATCACAAATGTTTTTTCAGTTTATGGACATTTTTTATGAACAGTTTTTTGTCTTTTTTTCACTCGTTTTTTTGTATTGCTTGATTTCACGGTCTTGGACACATTTTATTTTAATATCCATCACTATAGGTTTACTCTCACGTGGTGACTTATGTTTATATACACATTACATGATTTGTAATTGATCTGTATAACACTTTTAGGACTGTTTTTTCTAAAACAGAGCGCTACTATTTTTTCACTTTAAAATTCATTTTTCACGTTTTCAAATTTAAAGTAGCAGCTTTAGGATATTTGTTTTATTTCATTCTAGGCGCAGTGGTGGTTTGGGAAGTTTATAGCTTTCTTTATCAGTTTTCACATATCATTTATATTGTACATTCCATACTCCTGACCCCTGCACTATATACCCTATTGTACATTCCATACTCCTGACCCCTGCACTATATACTCTATGTTGTACATTACATTATTCTGATACTATAAAATCCTAACTGTTTTATCTTATATAATAAGTTGTACATTACATAGGACTTACTTCTTTTGCACCCATTTCCTACCAGCTGGACATTTTATATCTGATGATTTGATTGGAGCACAGACTTTTACATGGTGATAATAATGTGATAACATCCTCAAACTTTGGAACCTCAAACAGAAAGTGATAATGGGGAAGGAGTCATTAACCCAATGATGGTGGTCCTCAGGATCAGTCCAGTCTTCATCTTGGTTGTTCTCCTCCATCCTCACTCTCTGACCTCTGGTGGGGCTCAGCCTCACTGTTTTTCATGACTAAATTGTGGACTAAATAAGGAAGTGCAGGGCTTCTTGTGTTGGGAAGATGGCAATGAGTGATAGAGGGGGTGGGGACACTCGTCCTATAATCCCCTCATCGCTGTCACTCCTATAAAAGACAGTTCTCGTTGTTTCCTCACTCTCTGACTAAGGTCCATGAATAAAGAAATGATCTGGTGGGAGATCAGAGGACCCATTTACTAGTCACCTTGTGGGGGGAATTGTAAGATCCTCAGAGACAAAGCTGCCTGATGTGGGCGGAGTCCTGGTTTAGGGGAACCAATCTGCTCATGTCTAGTAATAATCTTTTTATTTCTATTTTAGTAGATGGACGGGAGATGAGGAAAACCTCTGAGGATTGTCTCACTTTGTCTCCAGACTGTAAAGTAGAAGATGAGGACATCACACAGTATAGTCCAGGAGAAAACCCGACTACCTCAAATGTCCATCCGGCACCCCACAGTGTAGATGGACCATCGTATTCCTCTTATCCTGAGGAACCTCAGACTGTGCGGGACGGTGCCGGACCATCGTATTCCTCTTATCCTGAGGAACCTCAGACTGTGCGGGACGGTGCCGGACCATCGTATTCCTCTTATCCTGAGGAACCTCAGACTGTGCGGGACGGTGCCGGACCATCGTATTCCTCTTATCCTGAGGAACCTCAGACTGTGCGGGACGGTGCCGGACCATCGTATTCCTCTTATCCTGAGGAACCTCAGACTGTGCGGGACGGTGCCGGACCATCGTATTCCTCTTATCCTGAGGAACCTCAGACTGTGAGGGACGGTGCCGGACCATCGTATTCCTCTTATCCTGAGGAACCTCAGACAGTGCGGGACGGTGCCGGACCATCGTATTCCTCTTATCCTGAGGAACCTCAGACTGTGCGGGACGGTGCCGGACCATCGTATTCCTCTTATCCTGAGGAACCTCAGACTGTGCGGGACGGTGCCAGACCATCGTATTCCTCTTATCCTGAGGAACCTCAGACTGTGCGGGACGGTGCCGTCCTTCCAACAGATAAGAGGTTTTCCTGTACTGAGTGTGGGAAGTGTTTCCGTTATAAATTCAAACTTAACGTGCATAAAAGATCTCACACAGGTGAGAAGCCACATTCCTGTCCTGAGTGCATGAAATGTTTTTCAATGAAGCCCAATCTTTCCACACATCAGAGATCTCACACAGGGGAGAAGCCGTATTCCTGTCCTGAGTGCGGGAAATGTTTTTCACTGAAGTCCAATCTTTCCACACATCAGAGATCTCACACAGGGGAGAAGCCGTATTCCTGTCCCGAGTGTGGGAATTTTTTTTCACACAAGTCCAATCTTTCCAAACATCAGAAATCTCACACGGGGGAGAAACCGTATTCCTGTCCTGAGTGCGGGAAGTGTTTCCGTTCTAAATCCCATCTTAATGTGCATACAAGATCTCACACAGGAGAGAAGCCGTATTCCTGTCCTGAGTGTGGGAAATGTTTTTCAAAAAAGTACAATCTTTACACACATCAGAGATCTCACACTGGGGAGAAGCCGTATTCCTGTCCTAAGTGCGGGAAATGTTTTTCAATGAAGTCCCATCTTTCCAGACATCAGAGATCTCACACGGGGAGAAGCCACTTTCCTGTCCTGAGTGAGGGAATTGTTCCTCACTGAAGTCCTGTCTTCCTGTACATCAGGGATCCCACACAACCCTTGAGGTGTATTAGTGCCTTGAGTGCGGGAAATGTCTTCTATATGAATGTTGCTGGACATCACAGCTCTAATGTGGGGAAGAAGCACACCCTGATATACCGTATATACTCGAGTATAAGCCGACCCGAATATAAGCCGAGGCACCTAATTTTACCACAAAAAAATGGGAAAACTTATTGACTCGAGTATAAGCCTAGGGTGTCCATCTGCATGCCTCACTGTGCCCATGACTAGACTGATGTTTAACATGGGAGTCTATGGAAGGGGCGCCCAGGTTTGAAAAAATCGGTGCTCCCGGCCGTAGGTCCCCCAGACAACAAACTTTGCACACTTGTAGCGGAAGAGTGGGGCTACATTTGTGCAAAGTTTGGGATCCAGGGGACCTACGGCCGGTAACGGGTCCCCAAAGTCTGGGAGATCAGGCGCAAAAAGGTTACTCGAGTATAAGCCGAGGGGGGCATTTTCAGCACAAAAAAATGTGCTGAAAAACTTGGCTTATACTCGAGTATATACGGTACACCTCAGATATACTCCATGGCTGATCTTCATCATGTAAGAAACAGTTCATAAGGAGATCAGAGATCACCAAAGACATGGATGAAGTGTTGTACCGTGTTGGCTATTGATAGCAGTAGAAAAATAAAAATGGAGTCATTACCTCTCATTGGCTGAGTACATTTTGTGGTGAAGATTTCACAAACACTTAGAGGTTTATTTAAAAAAAAAATAGTTGAATGTTTATGACCGGCATTCACCCAGCTGTGATGAATATTGGCCGTATTTTATTTCATACTCTGATTTCCTTGACTCCATCTAATGACCATAATGCAGTATTACACTAATTGAGGTATTTCAGGAAAAATACCCGATTATGGCCACTAGATGGAGCTGATGATCATAGGAAATCACTGTGTTATATCACAGCCAGAAATTGTAACAGCTGGATGAATGATTGTCACATTAATCTAATATTTTTTTTTAAAAACCAACCACTTACTTTCCTTCATCAGACATGTCTTCATACTAATACCTGAGATCATACTCATACACTTATCAGTACAGTACACACTGAAGGATAGAACTTAAATAAGACAACACTATTAGACTAACCATTGAATTAAAATGAAAAATACTATGTTTGGACTTTAGATGGCGCTAAGTATAATAGCAATTATCTCCAGCTAGTGGCAAATGTAGTATTTTCTATTTTAAAACAATGGAAATTATTCGACCAGCAAATAGCCAATTAAACTCCATTTTCCCCTCATTCACACAGAAGGAATGTACATGTATTTTCACCGGGAAATTTCTGTACAATTATTTATGACTAGACCCCTAAATGTCAGGAGAGATTTATATAAAGATGGGAAGTATGGAGCAGATAAATGAATAGACCTCCTAGCAATGTTATTACCAGGCTGCAGCTAGGGGGAGCTCTAATGATTAGAGTGTATATACAAAAAATGCAGCGCTATGCGTATGACAATATATGACACCCAAGTGCTCAAAAATTAACTAAATCACAAAGGATTAAATATAAGTCCAAATGTATATAAACTCCAAATGGATGTGATGAAACATAAAATTGAATCAGTTCCAAATTATATAGGTGAATCTTCCGAAGTAAATAAGTGACTTGTAACGTTACCACCACCACGTGAAGGGGAGGCTTACCAGATGTAGTGGACCCAATGCACATATGTGCATGGGGTCAAACAGGCTGAATATGTATATGTCCGTACATATGGAAACCAGGCCGGCACAGTGCACCCTTATGTCCAAGGTCCAAGCTCAGGAAAAAACACCAGAAGTTCAAGCCAATAGGAGTAATGGAATGGCTCACATAAAGTTCATGTGGAAAAAGAAGGGAGATGGCACATAGCGTAATAACGCAAAGGAATTTTAATGAATATAGGCAGATACACTTACATTCAATCCATGAATATAGCGCTTTGCAAAGACACTCAATGGCAGCAGTGGAGTCTCCCGACACGTTTCGCAAAACCTTGCATCGTCTGGGGCATAACTCCACTGTTGCCTGTATACTATTTATAAGTGACAAGGACCTCCCCCTGATCTGCCCACTGAAACAGTACTTCCTGTGAGATCCAAAATGGCGCCGGAGCGTGCATTCCAAGCCTCTCTATGGAACCCCTCCATAGATGGTTATTACATGTGGGAAGCTGTATTGGCCAGAAGGGGAGGTGCTAGTAAATTTGGTCAACATCTATAACCACTTACCTATACATGGTAAGGTCTGAACCCTGCAGTCCACGTGTGTGTGAAACCCTCATGGTGTGGAGCCATGACACTTAAGATGCTATCATTAGGCCAAATAGTGGCCTCGCGTGTCAGTCCCGCAACACCGCGTCACCCGGCTTGCAGACGCACACAGAGCGTCACCCGGCGTGCGGACGTTCACGTCTCACAAGAGTCACGTAGCGGTGTCATCCAGCTCCACATGACCGCCACGTGACATTGCGTCACATGACCATCACGGAGCGTGACGTAGCAACGTTATCCAGCTCCACGTGACCGTCACGTAACATCGCGTCACATGACCGTCACGCTACCCGGGGACGTCCGTACCTAACAGGAGTGACGCGTCGCGTCATCAACAGCAGGCACGGTTTCCCCGGAAAGGGGTTCTCCCTAGCTGACTACGTTAACTGCGCTGCGCTCCAACGCCATATAATACACAGGGCGTGGCCTTAACGGTCCGCATAGATTTGATAGATCTACCACTGCGGCCAGAAAAGGGGAAACAGATGTGTGCAAACAAAAGGAGATGAATGCAATAGTAACTGCCATTAGTAATGATAATAATACAACACTAAAAGAGTCATAAGACAATTTAAAATTGAATATTAGATGACCAAAAGGGGGAATTAGACCTCTTGATCATCGCACTGTGTGAGATAAAAATCTTGCATAAAAAGTAAATCTCCTATAGGAGACAAACTGGGAAGCCCTTGCCCTAAATTCTCACAAAAGGAATCCCAATTGCAGCAACAGTGAACTGTCCAATAGGCAAACCAGAGGCGGTCCCAATCAAACCACACAGTGACAAATAAAAACAACATAATATATGACATATATAAAAAATACACAAAATGCATTAAATAAAACAAATTAAAAAAGGAAATAGTCATGGGGAATTGTATTTCCCCATACAAATTCCCTTAAAGAAAAGGTGAAATTAGGTCCATGATCCAATGGAAACTGACATTATTAGGATTGGTCGATGAAGGAATTAATATCCCACTCGACGTTTAAACCGGACAGCCTGTGCGTTTGTAATTCATAAATCCAGTAGGTCTCCAACTGGGACACACCCCTAATTTTGGGGGCACCCCTCCAATGGGGAATGAAATGATCAATGATCAAAAATTGTGTGCCAGCTGGATTCCTACCGTGATGTAGTCTGTAGTGTCTGGGCACCGTATGATTAACATCACCCCCCAGGATGAGTGAAACATGTTCCCCCACTCTAACCGAAAAAGGCCTGATGGTACGGCCTACATATTGTTTCCCGCAAGGGCAGGTGATAAGGTATACAATATGTGTGGTGGAGCATGTACAAAATTGTTTAATCGGATACAACTTTCCTGTACTAGTTGACCTAAACTCCTACCAGATGGATTGTACCTACACACACTACACCTCTTGCAGGGATGGTAGCCCACCAATTGGTGAAAGAAGGAAGGGCGTACTGGGGGGTTGATGATATTAGGTGCTATTCTACCCTGAAGAGTAGGTGCCCCTCTAAAGATGACTTTGGCCTGATCCGGTAAAACTGAACCGAGGATATTATCGTTTTTCAAGATATCCCAGTGCTTTGCTATAATAGCTTTCACTTGTTTATGCTGTAAGGAGAAGGAAGTAAGCATCGCCCATTTGAAAGCATTATTGGGTTCGCCTTTCTGTTTAACCTCCAACAGAGAGCGCCTATCAGTCTCTAATACCTGTCCAAGATCCTTATCTATATTGGCAGGATCATAACCTTTGTCAATAAAACGTTTTTTAAGGATCTCAGCCTGAGTAAGGAAGATGTTGACATCACTACAGTTCCTTCTCAATCTGAGGAACTGACTCCGCGGGAAAGATTTGAGCCACAATTGATGGTGGCAGCTATCTTGTGGAATGTAGCCATTCCGATCAGTTTTCTTAAAGTGTGTTTGAAAACAAAACTGGCGGTCATGGATACTAATTTCTAGATCAAGAAACTGGATCATTTCATGGCTGGCAGTGTATGAAAGGGAAATCCCCCTATCATTAACATTAAGATGGTCCATGAAGATCTTGAGTGATGTAACACTGCCACTCCATAGGAGGAGGATGTCATCAATATACCTAGCCCAAAGCACCAAGTGCTGGGTGTCATAGGTATAGACGACATCCTCCTCCCATTTGGCCATGAACAAATTGGCCAAGCTGGGGGCATATTTGGCCCCCATGGCCACACCTCTGAACTGGAGGTAGAAATTGTCATTGAACCAGAAATAGCTACTTCTCGTGGCGAACTCCAACAATTCCATAATGAACGCCCTTTGAAAGGGAGCTAAAGTTTCTTCCTTCTCCAAAAAATATTGTACAGCTTCTAACCCTTTGTTATGTGGGATACATGTATAAAGCGAGGCTACATCAGCTGTCACCAGGATGTAGTCCCCATCAATATTCACATCCTGTAATTTTCTAATAGTGGCCCCCGTGTCCGCCAAATAAGATGGCACACGCCTGACCAAAGGTTGGCGATAATGGTCAATGTAGCGGCCAATTCTGGATGTGACGGAATTAATCCCACTCACAATTGGACGACCGGGTGGATGCACTGGATCTTTATGGACCTTCGGTAGGTAATAAATGGTCGGTATCCTAGGGACCACCGGAACCAAAAACGCCTTTTTTTTTTTTGTTTAAAATATTTCTAGAAAAACCGCTGTCAACCAAGCCCTGTTTTGAACCTGGAAGTAGGATTAGAAGACAACTGTAAATAAGTATTGGGCTCATGTAGGATTCTGAACATTTCTTTCTCGTAATCTAATTTGTCCAGAACAACTATGCCTCCGCCTTTGTCGGCGGGACGAATTACCAAGTCCTTGTTAGAACACAGAGACTTGAGGCCCACACTGGACACAGTTTGTCGAGAACTTTGTCTCTCTGAAATGTCTGACAAGTCCTTCAATACTAAGTCTCTGAAGATACTTACAGAGGGTGCTACAGGGACGGGGGGGTTAAACAATGACGGGTTGGATAAACCTGAGTGTACCGTCCCAAATGCAGCTGCCCTAGCCTCACTCACAATGGGGTTGGTGATGAGGTACCGTTGAATATTAACCTTTCGAACATATTTTTGAATGTCGATAAAGGTACCGAACTTATCTAGTTTCTTTGGAGGGGCAAACTTGAGACCTTTGTCCAAAACTGATAATTCTTTGGGGGTAAATTCCTTAGTACTTAAGTTAAAAACGCCCTGGCCTTTTAGACTCTCCTTCTTTTTCCTTTCCTGAACTCTCTTCCCCCCTCTGGTCCCTCTCTGGTCTAAACCTCTTTTGTGGGTGTCTGAAACCCCGTGAAAATCCCGTGTACCATGGCCCTGTGAGTTGGAATAACCAGGACTATAATACGTGGGTTCCGGAGGGTACCTGGCACGTGTATGATAACTATCATCACGTATCTCACCTAAAGGAGCAAATCTGTTGTGGGTAGAGATGGAGGGGGGACCATAATAAGGTGGATAATCGTAATGGGACGATGGAACAGCTCTCTGTCGAGCTGGGGAGGCATTATATGAATAGTCCTCATATCCATAATGGCGTGGACCACTATGATGACGCGAGTGACCTCGAGAAGAACCTCTAGTGCCTCTTGTCCCTCTAGATTTCCCCCTACCCCTTTGATGAGTAGGGGTATGGGGGTTTCTAGATGGAGGTGCACGAACCGAACCCCCTTGTGAACAAAGGGGCTGGAACACTAGGTGCCATCACAGACTGAGTCAATGAAGGACCATTGGTGGAGATCTGGGTAGAACTACCTGCAGAAGGAGCAGAGTCCATTTCTGCTCCAAATGATGTAGAAAATAACTTCTGCCACCCAAATACAGTGTTGTTCCTGTAGTCCCCAGCATCCCTGGAGTATTTTTTGTGTTTTTTTAACTTCTGATCTCTATCTTCTTTCTCAAGATGATTCTGTAGACTAGTCGATAGAGAGAGATACTCAAGAGATGATTTGTGTGAAAAAAGTTTCTCTTTGAGGTCCTTGATCTCTCTATCTAACTCAACCAGTCTCACCTTTTTCCTTGAGATCAGGACGCCTAGGAATTTGATCCCTGCGTCATTAAAATAATTAAACCAGGAATCAATCTCAGAATCTCCCTGTTGGGGTTGGACCTCCCAACGGAGACTTCTGGGAACCATACGATCAACTATGTATTGCTCCAAAAAAAACAAGTCCCATTGAAGGTGTAAATCTGAAGACATTAAATTTTTCAATCTGATAAATAAACCCCCTATTTCAGTGTCACTGTTGGTGATGGAAAACACCCCTTCAGTGTTAACAGTGCGAGAGGCTCTGTAATCAAATACATCCATCACTGGTTGCGTTTGGAACAGAGAATGTAGCTGCAGCAAATATAAGAAATCCAAAATAGAACAAAAAATACAAACAATATTCGCGCTGCTAACACATATAAGCAGCTACAATACCTGTGGAGAAAAGCAACAACAAACAATATACAAAAAATGCAGCGCTATGCTTATGACAATATATGACACCCAAGTGCTCAAAAATTAACTAAATCACAAAGGATTAAATATAAGTCCAAATGTATATAAACTCCAAATGGATGTGATGAAACATAAAATTGAATCAGTTCCAAATTATATAGGTGAATCTTCCGAAGACTTGTAACGTTACCACCACCACGTGAAGGGGAGGCTTACCAGATGTAGTGGACCCAATGCACATATGTGCATGGGGTCAAACAGGCTGAATATGTATATGTCCGTACATATGGAAACCAGGCCGGCACAGTGCACCCTTATGTCCAAGGTCCAAGCTCAGGAAAAAACACCAGAAGTTCAAGCCAATAGGAGTAATGGAATGGCTCACATAAAGTTCATGTGGAAAAAGAAGGGAGATGGCACATAGCGTAATAACGCAAAGGAATTTTGATGAATATAGGCAGATACACTTACATTCAATCCATGAATATAGCGCTTTGCAAAGACACTCAATGGCAGCAGTGGAGTCTCCCAACGCGTTTCGCAAAACCTTGCATCGTCTGGGGCATAACTCCACTGTTGCCTGTATACTATTTATAAGTGACAAGGACCTCCCCCTGATCTGCCCACTGAAACAGTACTTCCTGTGAGATCCAAAATGGCGCCGGAGCGTGCATTCCAAGCCTCTCTATGGAACCCCTCCATAGATGGTTATTACATGAGGGAAGCTGTATTGGCCAGAAGGGGAGGTGCTAGTAAATTTGGTCAACATCTATAACCACTTACCTATACATGGTAAGGTCTGAACCCTGCAGTCCACGTGTGTGTGAAACCCTCATGGTGCGGAGCCATGACACTTAAGATGCTATCATTAGGCCAAATAGTGGCCTCGCGCGTCAGTCCCGCAACACCGCGTCACCCGGCTTGCAGACGCACACAGAGCGTCACCCGGCGTGCGGACGTTCACATCTCACAAGAGTCACGTAGCGGCGTTATCCAGCTCCACATGACCGTCACATGACATCTAATGATTAGAGTGTGACCGCAGCAGAGTGATCCCATCTAGCTCACATTAACCCTTTCACTGCCAGAGCTGGTTTTCCATTATATTTGCACACATGGTAAAAATTGGATTTTTGTACTCACCGTAAAATCCATTTCTCTGACATCCATGGACCGACACGGCATCTCTTACACTTTACACGTGGGTATATGTCCCTGCTTGCAGGAGAAGACCTAGGCAGAATGTTAAATGTTAAAACATTCCAGAACAAACCAGAGCTGAACAGCCCCGCCCAGGGGGGCGGTCCCTCCGGACATTACCCTCACACCTGCAGCTAGCAGGCCTCAGTTCGTAACAAAGCAGCACAAACTTAAAGGAAGGGTGGGTGCCGTGTCGGTCCATGGATGTCAGAGAAATGGATTTTACGGTGAGTACAAAAATCCCATTTTCTCTTATCATCCATGGACCGACACGGCGTCTCTTACACTTTACACGTGGGATGTCCCAAAGCAGTGTCAAGAGGGATGGGAGCAGTATAAATGGAAAAACCAAAAAACTTCACTCCAAACAAGGCAGAGCTCCCCAACGGAGGAGTTGCCACTTTAAACAGCGGCCTGCAACACCTTGCGGCCGAAGGAAGCATCCGGAGATGCAGCCTCATCAACCCTATAAAACATAGAAAAGGTATGAACAGACGACCAGGTCGCCGCCTTGCACACTTGTGCAACCGACGCTTGATGTCGGAAAACCCAGGAAGCACCAATTGCCCTGGTGGAATGCGCCGTAACCGGGAAGGGAGGCGCCCGCCCCATGAGAGTATAGGCTTGAAAGCCGGTTTGTCCGATCCACCTAGAAAAAGGTGGCAGACGAAGCCGCTTGACCCTGTATCTGACCAGAGACAGTCAAACAGAGAGTAGACTTCCGAATAGAAGCAGCAGACAGGCACACCTGCAAGGCACGTACCACATTCAAAGTGTGCCGCGCGCACTCTGGGATGCGACGGGCGAGGACACTAGGACGGGAGGACAATGTCCTCATTTTAGGTGAAAGGTCAAGATCACCCTTGACAAAAGAGAAAGTCGCGGATGCAACACCGATTATCCTTATGGATGACTAAATATGGCGACTTGCAGTACAAGGTCGCCAATTCAGATACTCGTCTAACAGAAGTGATTGCCACTAAAAAGAGCCACCCACTGAGACAAAGCGAAGAGGGGAATATCCCTGATATTCTCAAAAGGAGGTTCCTGGAGAACCGAGAGTACCAATTCCGATCCCACGGGGGGAAAGGAGACACGACAGGAGGGAGCCCATGGCGAACCCCCTGTACAAGGGTGCCAACCAAGGAATGACCCGCTAGTGGTCACCGAAAGAAGACGGCCAAGGCCGAAACTGACCCTAAAATGATACTCAAAGCGAGCCTTTGGGCCACGCCATGCTGTAGGAAACGCAGGATTCTAAGGACGGAATACGTCCGAGGACGTCAGTCCAGCTCTTCGCACATGGCGATGTAAGCTATTCCAGGTACAGAGATAGTTCTGGAGGAAGACTTCCGTGTCCTTCATATGGACGAAATGACCGAGTCCGAGAGCCTCGGTCTCTCAACACCTGGCTTATAACAGCCATGCCGTTAAGGCCCGAGACTGTAAAGGCAGGATGAAATATATGACTTTGAGACAGAAAGTCCTCCCTTATTGACAACCATCAGGGAACGGCCTCGACGAGACGTACCAGATCGGCGTACCAGTGAAGCCGAGGTCGATCCGGAGCAATGAGGATCACCGGAATTCCCTCGGTCGCCACCCTGCGCAGCAGGCGAGGAAGCAACTGCAGCGGAGGGTAAACGTGTATCAGGTGATCATGACCCCATGGGCCACTGACGCCTCTGATGCATCCGCCCAAGGATCCCTGGATCTGGCCACAAATCGACAACTTACAATTGAGTCGAGAAGCCATCGGGTCCACCTCCGGCGTGCCCCACCGTTTGTGTGGCAAAGGAGTTGAAATACCTCCGGGTGCAAGGACCACTCTCCCCGGTCCAACGTCTGGCAACTCAATAGTCCGCCAGTTCTATGCCCGGAATGTAAACGGCTGACAGAGCCGGCACGCTTCCTTTAGCCCACTTCAGGGTACGGGGGACCTCGGAAGCCTCAGCTGAGCTTCGAGGTGGTCGACATACGCCACCACCGTGACTTGTCCGACAGGATCCTAATGGAACGATCCTGCAATCTCTCAGACCACGAGGAGAGGCACAGTCTGATGGCCCGTATTTCCAGAACATTAAATCGGCAAACGGGCTTCGTCCGGAGTCCAAGCCCTTGGGCCAACAGGACTCCCCAGATTACACCCCAGCCCTTCAGGCTGGCGTCTGTAGTGAACACCGTCCATTGGACGGGGAGGAACGACTTCCCGGACCGAAGAGCCGGGGACCCAAACTCCATGTCAGGGACGCCCTGACCAGGTGGCTCACCTGGATCGGAAAATCCAAAGACAACGGGGATTTGTCCCAAGGGAACAAGATCTCCTTCTGCAATGCCCTGGTGTGTGATTGGGCATACGGAATGGCCTCGAAAGAGGTCACCATGAGTCCCAGGATTCCCATGCAAAAACGGATTGACGACCATTTTTTGGGATGTCAGCATCCGTACTGCAGACTGAAGTGTCAGTAGCTTCCCCGGAGGTAGGAATACCTTTTGCCTCCAAGGAGTCCAGAATCAGACCGAGATACTCCAAATCTCGAGTCGGAACCCGGACTGACTCCTGAATGTTTAGGAGCCACCCGAAGTCCCTGAGGGTCTGACTGACGATAGTCACACTGTCTTCTAATACTGAGCCATTTCCTGCTCTGAGAAGAAGATCGTCCAGATAGCCCACGACAGCAATGCCTTGCTGTCTCAGCAAGCTAGAACCGGCACAAGCACCTTAGTGAACACCCTCGGCGCCGGGGCTAGGCCGAAAGGAAGAGCCACAAATTGATAGTGGACTTCGTCGATCGCAAGCGCAGATCGGAACATACAAGTAGGCGTCCTTGAATTCCAAGTTCGCCAAAAAATACCCTTGACGGAGTGCACTGACCACCGTGCGAATGGATTCCATGCGGAACTTTTGCACCTTCACGAAGGCATTCAGGACCTGGAGGTCCAAGATAGGCCAGTAGAATCCCTGAAACCTCTCCTGTGACGGAACCGGCACAATCACTCCGGACCTCAAACCTGAATAGGCCCCATAGGGCCACCTGACGGGCAGGAAGGAGAGGAAGATTCGAGGGAAGAATCTGTCTGGTATTAGGAACGGAACCTATCCTGTAACCTGAGGGGATCACCTCGCACACCCACCAGTAGGAGATCCGGGAGGTCCATTGATCCGTGGACCTGCAAAGTTGTCCCCCCTACCCCAGAGTTGGGAGGGGGCAAGACTTCACGCGGAGGCGGGCTAGGGAGCCGGCTTGTTCGGCATACGCACTCAGGGGCGCTCGTGTCCACCAGCCGTACCGCTGTCAGTCTGGGGGGGCCTCCCCGTTGACTGACGAAAATATCCCCTTTTTTCTGGAAAGGAAGGACCCTGCTTATAGCGGCCTCCTTGCCAGCCTGAGGAAGAACAGTGCTTTTACCTTCCGTGACATCCTTGATGATGTCATCCAGCGCAGCACCGAAAAAACCTACCACCTTTTAATGGTAAACCCTTCCGAGGCTTTTTAGAAGCTAGGTCAGCAGACCAGCATTTCAACCAGATCAGACCACGCAATACCCTGAGTTATAAGGGGCCGCGTCAAACGTGGTGTCGCCACATAAACCAGGCCCTGCACCATTTGTGGGCCAGAGCAATAGTGTCTGGAGGAAGATCATGCTCCTGTACAGTTGCCCATCCCGCAAGTGTTGGAGACACAAGGGTCGCCGCTACCACAAGCCGTAGGGCGGACCCCAACAAGGCAAACATGGCTCTACTCACCACTTCTGACCTCCTGTGAGTGGGGTCCTTAAATGCAGGAGTCCCCTCCACCGGGAGAATGGTGGCCTTGTTCAACCGGGCGACTGGAGGGTCGACCACTGGGGGAGAAGCCCACATTTTTAGTAGGGCATCCTCAAAAGGGGTATCTGATAGACAAACGCCGCGGGACCATAAAAGACTTCTGCGGCTTTTTCCCCAGACCTTGTCAGTGAGCTGGTCAAAGAAAGGTACATATTGAAAAAAAACACTTTTTAGAAGGCCCGGCCCCAAGGAACCAGAGGAGACCGTCCGCCTGAGGTTCTGCATCCGCAGCATTTAGCTTGCGAGTGTCCCTCACTGCATCAATGAGTTCACAAAACAAGCACCCTGTCATTTACTGACACAGAACTGGAGTTTTCCTTGCAAGGAATGTTCTGTTCAAAACCATCAAATATATATTCAGAGCTAGGGTCCTGAGCGGTAGTGGCTAGGCCCATATCTGAATCAGCGCATTACCCCCCTTTTTTTTTTTTTTTTGTGGAAAAAAGGTGGGGATAGGGGCTTTTTTGCTCCCTTGCGCTCACACACTGCTTTCTCCTGGTCAGATTAATGATTCCAGGAATGCCGACAACTGGTCCCTAAGGACCGCAGGTGCAGAAGCACTGTCAGTTGTCTCTAACAATGTGAAGAAAACAGGTGAACCAGACTCCAATATTGCCACCCTCTGAGACCTTATTCACCATTATAGTGAATAATACAGCCCACCCACAGGCCGTGCTGGGGCTGAGGAGGGGATACCTGGAGTACTCACCACCCCTAGGGACCGCTGTATGAGCCGCGCTGTAGCGCTGTATGAGCCGCGCTGTAGCGCTGTATGAGTTGCGCTGTAGCGCTGTATGAGTCGTGCTGTAGCGCTGTATGAGTCATGCTGTAGCGCTGTATGAGTCGCGCTGTAGCGCTGTATGAGTCGCGCTGTAGCGCTGTATGAGTCGTGCTGTAGCGCTGTATGAGTCGCGCTGGTGCAGCCTGAGGTGCAGAATCTGTGGGGATGTGTGTATTCCGCGCCGTACAGCAGCGCTGCTAGAGGCCGAAAACGAAAGTGCAAGTGCCGCGGCTACAAGAAAATGGCCGCCGGGCACCAGTTTAACTATGTATTAAGCCTCAGCCAAAATGGCCGCCAATGGCGCATTTTTTAAAAATAAAACACCGCGCCAATGGCGCACAGAAAACACCACAGCCAGTCCCCCAGAACACTTCCCAATAAAAATAACAGTCATGGAGCGGCCCCCCCAAGGCAGAGTGACCCCCCAAGCATCCCCACACAGCACAACAGCACAACAGGGTGCAGAGAGCAGCATACAGGGGGGAGACAGGGAGAACCCCCCACACACAGAAACACAGCCAGCATGTACTCACCTTGCAGCAGGAGAGACTACTTACCCGTCCCGCAAGCACCTTGGAGAACACCCCCAGAGCCAATAGAGGGACTCACTGGCTTGTTTCAGACAGGCCTATCACAGAGGCGTACTGCGTAGCTGTCGGCCCGGTCCACCGCGAAAGATACAGAAGGTACTGTTCGATCTTGAGAGGACCGCGGGAGCATGAAAGCAACCCGGCCACCCCTGGAGTCATGGGGCATGTCGTGAACTGAGTCTCACGCACACAAGGCGAGGATCAGCACGCTCGATGGTCGGACAGGGAAGACTACGAGGATACCAGTGTACCCAACCTGTTGCCCAGCCGACAGTTGATTGAAGGTCTCAAAAATAAAATAATAAAATTCCCAAAGGAATAAAAATTAAAAGTAAAATCTTCCAGGAGACTGGCTCCTGAGAGAGCCACGTCTTCTCCTTCTGCTAGGCATAAAAAAAACTGAGGCCTGCTAGCTGCAGGTGTGAGGGTAATGTCCGGAGGGACCGCCCCCCTGGGCGGGGCTGTTCAGCTCTGGTTTGTTCTGGAATGTTTTAACATTTAACATTCTGCCTAGGTCTTCTCCTGCAAGCAGGGACATATACCCACGTGTAAAGTGTAAGAGACGCCGTGTCGGTCCATGGATGATAAGAGAAATGCAGATTTTAGGCCTGAAGATTAGATAAAACCCCCAAACATATATTTTCTGAAAGCAGAGGCCCTGGAGAATAAAATGGAGGTAATTGTTAAGGTGTTCCTCGTACACAAATGTCACTTTCATAGCCGGGTTTATTTTCTCCTTTCCCCCATTTTCTATGGTGTGATCTTTTCTACAATACTTTGTTATAATAATGTAACAAGTTGTGTATTGTATTGTATGACTCCGCCTCCACATTCCAGACAAGTCATTTTCCTGACCAATTGGATTTCTTCCTTTACTATTTCCTGATTATATGATTACAATCTTGTTATAAGTAACATTATAATAAAAAGTTTATTGAATGAAGAAAAATAAAGAGTGTGTGTCGGTGTAATGATGAAACATTTCTCATGGGTGACACTATAAAAGTCTTTCCAGGTCATCAGTTTAGAGTTGGGGGTCATTATTCTCACCATCTGCAGAGATCTGCGTTGTTCTGCACGAGGGAAATGCAGATCTGTGACACAAGACACATAGATAACAATTGTTTTCTATGTCTGATTCACAGCCAAACCCGTGTGTGATGTGCGGGGCGGAGCTGTGTGCGATTATGCAGCATGTCTGCAGTTTTCTGCACCTAAACTAAAGGAAAGTGACAGCCCCGCTCTGCACTCCATGTGAGAGGAGAGGAGAGTCGTGTGTCCCCACAGATAAGAGAGGACAGCGGGAGGAATCATGGTGGATGGGAGCATGTGATCAGTGTGGTGGGGGGAGGGGGGGCAATTATAAGAACTGATCTCCTGTGTGTCTCTCTCTGCAGCTGCTGAAAGCTGCTTCTCCTCCTCTCCCTCCTGCCGGCTTTCAGTGACTGCAGGGAGAGAATCCGAGGAGATCGGTTCTTGTAATTGCCCCCCTCTTCCCCCACCACACTGATCACATGTTCATGTCCACTATTTGATTGTTCCTGCATGCCCCCCCCATGTGCCCCCCAAGCGCTGTCATTTCCCCTTCCGCCAGTGGCTGTAAACACACAGGGAGATGTTTCAGGGTGGAGAGTGGGGGAAGGGGCCATTAAATATGTCATTTACCAGCCCCTTCCTTTTCTGAATGAACACACATAGTGAGTGATCGGTACTTGTGATGATTCCAACTCAAATACCTACAGAAATAACTTATACCGGACTGCTGCTGTAACAAAGGTAAGTATTCCCTTTATCACCTAGAAGAGCATTATGTGTCACAGCGCTGTCCTATTGTGTGTGCGCCTAAATTATCACCAATACACTAAAATATGTGGAGACATTCATAAATAAAGTGCTAGGGGCTCAAATAATATTCCATGTGGATCTACTGCTTCCACTTTACACCTACTTCATTGATCTTATGGTGTTTATCAATACATTAAATAATCTGATCCATGTGCAAATTCATATACAACATAAAGTGCTTTGTGCTCAAGATGCTGTTCCTGCAGATCCACTGCTTCCTCTTTACACCTACTCCTTTAATCTTGCTGCTATATTAAATAATCGAAAAATCTGTGCAAATTCATGGAAACATACAATATTTTGTACTCAATATAGTGTTCTCTGCAAGTCCACTGCTTCCACTTTGCATCTATTTCAATGAACTTATTTTGCTCAAAAAAAGTCCACAAATCAATGAAAAGTTGATAAGGTGTGAAAGTTCTTCGTGCTCCAAACTGTGGCAGCTGTAGTGTAGCCACGGCCTTCTTCCTCCTCTTACACATGTGATGGTGAGGGCGCCCCCTTAGTAGTGCTTCCCCACTCACCAGAGCAATATGACTCCCAGCTTTTCATCTACCAGAGTCACCAACATCCTTCACACTCTTCTCACCTCCGATGGCAAAGGAACTGGATCCTCCTCGCTCACTCCTGCAAGTCTGCTGCGGTTTCTGTCAGTCTCCCTCCTAGACTCGGCTTCCTCCTCCGACCGCTGTTCCAGCAGGAGCTCCGCCTCTTCATACACAGGAGCTCCGCCTCTTCATACACACACACAGAGCTCCGCCTCTTCATACACACTCAGGAGCTCCGCCTCTTCATACACACTCAGGGCTTCGCCTCTTTATACACACTCAGGAACTCCGCCTCGTCATACACACTCAGGCCCCTTTCACACTGGGGCTGGCAGGTGCGGTGGTGGTAAAGCGGCGCGATTTTCAGCGCCGCTATACCGTCGTTATCACCGCGGTATGCGGCCGCTAGCGGGGTGAATTTAACCCCCGGCCGCGGTTTGCGGGCTATTGCCGCGGTTTGCGGGCGGTATTACCGCAGTGTCCCATTGATTTCAATGGGCAGCCGCAGTAAAGGAGCGGTGAACACACTGCGCCTTCACCGCTGTAAAGATGCGGCTAGCAGGACTTTTGGAGCGGTCCTGCTAGCACACCGCTTCAGTGTGAAAGCCTTCGGGCTTTCACATTGAAGACTACAGGGCACGATTTTTTCAGGCGGTATAACAGCGCTAATATCAGCGCTAAACCGCCTGAAAAACGTGCCAGTGTGAAAGGGGCCTCAGGGCTTCGCCTCTTCATACACACTCAGGAACTCCGCCTCTTCATGCACATTTAGAGCTCCGCCTCTTCATACACACTCAGAGATCCACCTCTTCATACACACTCAGAGCTCCGTCTCTTCATACACACTCAGGGAGGAGAGAAAGGGAAATCCCACATTGTGTAACACCTTTTATTAAAAGGAAATACTAAAAACTGCTCTCACTGAAGAACAGATGTGACACAATGCTTGTATAACCAACACTAGGGATGAGCTTCGAGTTCGAGTCAAACTCATGTTCGACTCGAACATTGCCTGTTCGCCAGTTTGCCGACAGCGAAAAATTTGGGGTGTTTGCGGCAAATTCGAAAAGCCGCGGAGCACCCTGTAAAAGTCTATGGGAGAAATCTAAAGTGCTAAT
This sequence comes from Rana muscosa, assembly GCA_029206835.1. Taxonomy (NCBI): domain Eukaryota; kingdom Metazoa; phylum Chordata; class Amphibia; order Anura; family Ranidae; genus Rana; species Rana muscosa. The sequence goes on along the minus strand of JARGYO010000094.1, from coordinate 17,483,387 downwards.
TCAAAGGCTTATATGCAAGTTATTGTCCTAAAAAGTGTTTGGGGACCCGGGTCCTGCCCCAGGGGACATGGATCAATGCAAAAAAAAGTTTTTTAAACAGCTGTTTTTTCAGGAGCAGTGATTTTAATAATGCTTAAAAGTGAAACAATAAAGGTGAAATATTCCTTTTAAATTTCGTACCTGGGGGGTGTATATAGTATGCCTGTAAAGTAGCGCTTGTTTCCCGTGCTTAGAACTGTCCCTGCACAAAGTGTCATTTCTGAAGGAAAAAAAGTAAATTAAAAGCACTCGCGGCTATAATGAATTGTCGGCTCCCCGGCAATACAGATCAAATTCATTGATTAAAAAAAAAAATGCGTGGGGGTCCCCCCCAAATTCAATTACCAGGCCCTTCGGGTCTGGTATGGATTTTAAGGGGAACTCCGCGCCAAATTTAAAAAAATGGCGCGGAGTTCCCCCCAAAAATCCATACCAGACCCTTTATCCGAGCACGCAACATGGCAGGCCGCAGGAAAAGAGGGGGGACAAGAGAGCGCCCCCTCTCCTGAACCGTACCAGGCCACATGCCCTCAACATGGGGAGGATGCTTTGGGGGTCTGTGACCCCTCAAACAACCATGTCCCCATGTTGTGGGGGTCTGTGGGCAGGGGACTTATCGGAATCTGGAAGACCCCTTTAACAAAGGGGACCCCCAGATCCCAGCCCCCCCCCCTATGTGAATTGGTAAGGGATTCATTGTACCCCTACCATTTCACAAAGAAAGTGTAAAATTAAAAAAAAAAACACACATACACCGTTGGGATAAGTCCTTTATTAAAAATAAAAAAATAAAAATAAGATTCCAGCGGTGGTAATCCACTCTCGGTTTCCACTCCAACGCTGTCGGTATCCTGCGATGGATGATCTCCCCTCCAGGTCCAGGCTCCAGCGATGAGATGTCCAGCGCAGCGAGGAACAGCATCCTGTCTCCACCGGAGACACCCCGGGAATAACGTTGCAGCAACCTGACAGGTCTCGTATGTAGCTGAGGACGGGGCCAACCGTCACGTGACCCCGTCCACCTCTGACGCAAAGGGAAACCCGGGCTTTCCCAGTAAGGTGCAGGTGACCCCGCCCCCTTTGATGTAATGCAGGTTTCCCGATGCATCAGAGGGGGGCGGGGTCACCCGCACGTCATTGGGAAAGCCCGGGTTTCCCCTTACGTCAGAGGGGGACCGGGTCACGTGACGGGTGGCCCCGTGCTCAGCTACATAAGACCTGTCAGGCTGCCGCAACGTCATTCCCGGGGTGTCTCCGGTGGAGACAGGACCGTGTGCTGTTCCTCGCTGGACATCATCGCTGGAGTCTGCAGATCATCCGTCGCTGGATACTGACATCACTGGAGTGGAGATTGAGAGTGGATTACCACCGCTGTAATCTTTTTTTTATTTTTAATAAAAGGACTTATCCCAACTGTGTCTGTGTGTTTTTTTACAATTTTTTTACACTTTCTTTGTGAAATGGTAGGGGTACAATGTACCCCTTACCAATTCACATAGGGGGGGCTGGGATCTGGGGGGTCTCCTTTGTTAAAGGGGTCTTCCCGATTCCGATAAACTCCCCGCCCGCAGACCCCCACAACCACCGGGCAAGTGTTGTGGGGATGAGGCCCTTGTCCCCATCAACATGGAGACATGGTGCTTTGGGGTCCAGACCCCAAAGCATCCTCCCCATGTTGAGGGCATGTGGCCTGGTACGGTTCAGGAGGGGGGGTGCTCTCTCGTCCCTTCCTCTTATCCTGTGGCCTGCCAGGTTGCGTGCTCGGATAAGGGTCTGGTATGGATTTTTGGGGGGAACGCCATTTTTCTTTTCTCTGTATTGCCGGGAGACGACAATTTATTACAGCCGCGAGTGCTTTTAAATTACTTTTTTTCCTTCAGAAATGAAATTTTGTGCAGGGACAGTTCTAAGCACGGGAAACAAGCGTTACTTTACAGGCACACTATACACACCCCCCAGGTACGAAATTTAAAGGAATATTCCATTTTTATTGTTTCACTTTAAGCATTATTAAAATCACTGCTCCCAAAAAAAAAACGGCAGTTTTTAAAACTTTTTTTTGCATTGATACATGTCCCCTGGGGCAGGACCCGGGTCCCCAAACCCTTTTATGACAATAACTTGCATATAAGCCTTTAAAATTAGCACTTTAGCACATGTTCTGATGTGAACCGAACTGGGGTGTGTTCGGCTCATCCCTAATCTTTACCATTCAGGAATCTGTGAAAGTAAGCTCTCATGTGAGCAGGTGACATAAGGAGGAACTGGGTGTAAATAGCAGAGCTCCTAATGGTGTGAATGGATTTTGCTGCATGCTGGTGCCAAGTTTCCACCCCCCAGGATCACTGCAGGTGTGGAGAAGAGCTGTGTAAAAGGAATATGGAGGAGAGATGAGGAGGAGATCCAGGAATCAGGATAAAGGTCAGGACAAGAAACAGAGGAGCGCATCCAAGAGATGAAGCCGGGGTCACTACACAGAAAATCAATCCAAGGAAACAACAGGCAGGACGAGGAATAGCAAGAAGGAGCTCAGAGACAAATGAGAATATTGCTTAGGCAATAGGAGATTATCTCAGCATGACTTGTGTAGCGGGGTATCGTTTTCTTAAACCCCAAGAGACTACAGTTCCCAGCACACTTTAAGGCACCCAGGGTGCATTGCCCCGCGCAAGGACTGCTGGGGTGGACGTTATAAGGGAGAGGCGGAGCCTGGTTCTTTCTCTTTGGACACCGCCCTCCCAGCAAGAGGATCCCTGTGCTGACCTGCTGTGTGTACAAGGCCTGAAGCCTGGGCCTTGTGCTTTTCCAAAGAGCCTTCCGCTCCTCAGAGGAGCCTGCGGAGCGTCTGATCCTGTTGCTGAGTGCTGTCATCAGGAGGACCGAAGACCCGGGTGTCGTGAACACTGTGAATAGAGTCACAATAACGGAAGTAACAGACAAGGACTAGTCCGGTCGGGTGAGAGAGCACCTGCTCAGAGCTACAACACAGTATCTCTAGGCCCATTAACTTTATTCAGGGCCATCACAGTGATTGCAGTTATACTCTGGGGAGACTATCTGCAGAACTGAGTTATTAGTCTCCTTGGCATTATAAAGTTACCGATCATCGTTACTTTGTGGATTACAATTGTTCTTAAAGTGCACCACCGTGTTTGCTAGCGAAGATTTCTTCCACAGAACTATACCCAAATCATAGTCAGGCCTGACTGGGTAGTATAGGACATTGCTGGGCGCCATTTTGCTCATGAGGGAGGATAGCTGCAGCGGGGTCTGTTAAACTGTCTATCATATTGCTGAACGTTTTTGATGTTTTAATAAGTATACCCATATTGCAGGGCTCTGCATGTGACATTGCATACTGTTTATCATTTTAACCTTTACCAACAGTAAAATATTAGAGTTAAGTATATTGGTTGTCAGTGTCATTTACTGTGCTATACCATACTGTGGGATTGTGTCATAGAGAATATTAGAGTGATTGCAATTCTATCAACCCCTTTACTAACTGTGCCACGAGAGGTTAGAGCCGATTGCCAGGGGTTGACAGCGGTGCACTACAGGGCCCAAAACAAACAAGGCAGCCCTCTTAACTGGGGGTATCGCTACATGTGGGGGATCGTCCGGGATCCCTGTATATTGCACGCTGCAATCAAGCCAGTCAGAAGTACCAGCATGGACCCACAGGCAGTGACACAGTGGTGCGCAGAGTGGGCTGTCGATTCAAGCCGGGCGGTAGTCATTGAACTCCCGGGGGGGATCCGGCAAAAAGAAGAGATAAAGCAGCTAGTGATGTCAATATCGCCGTGCTGGAAAGCATGGGCGGTGGATATAAAGCCAGATACCTCGTGTACATACGCACTAGTGGAATGGTGAAGAGGAATCCCAGAAGAGTTTAGAGGTCAGAGTATAAAGGCCGTAGATGACCAAACGTATCGCTTAGTGCATACAGAGGCCGTGAAGAAGGAATCTCCGCGAACCTCCCCGCCATCATCTCCGCGAACCTCCCCGCCATCATCTCCGCTACTCTTCCCCAAAATAGAAAGCAGTCACGAGACGAAAACCCTGGGGTCACCCCTGGCCGCCATAGGCCGGAACTATTGACTGTTCTGGAAGACTTTGTTACTAAGTGCCAGAAAAGCAATACGGTACATGTAGAGGCCAGGTACCGGAAGCTCTGGGTGTTTTCAGGAAAACAACCTGTGCCACCCGGAGAAGAAGACTTCGACACCTGGATTGAGCAGGCAATGCAGGCAGTAGAAGGATGGGAAGTTCCAGAAGCGCAGAAGAAGCAGCACATCAGTGAAAGTTTGAAGGGTGCTGCTGCTGAGGCTGTGAAAAATCTTAGGTGCAGCAATACTGTTTGTACTGCGATGGATTATCTGTCTATGCTGCAGGAGGAATTTGTCCAGCTGGAGAAGGAGTCCGAGCTGGTGTATCAATTTGAACATACCCTCCAACAGCCGGGGGAGAAGTTGTCTGAATATGTCCGGAGACTAAATAGAATGCTGTGCCAAATTGTACTAAAAAAAGGAATGCTGCCGCAAGTCATAGACGCTACCAGAATGAAGCAGATCCTGAGGGCAGCCTTACGTTCAGATCCAGTTTGGCTTCACTTGAAGACCTCTGATGGGGTCATGGCTTTGAGTTACCCAGACCTTGTGCGGATCATAAGGGATGAAGAAGCCCTGTTGAAGGATCAACAGGTGGTTGAGAAGACCACCCCACCCACCTCGGTGGGAGTCAGAACAGCAGTAGCTATTGAGCGTGATTTAGAAGTAGAAACCTTGAAGTCCCAGATGGCCCAAGTGCTGGATTTATTGACCTCTTTACTGGCCAATAACTCAGGAGCCAAAGAGAAAGCAGAGATCAGGAGTGAACCGTGCCAAAATGTTTCCACTTCAACACCCCAGAAGACAAGAAAGGAAACTGTCTGTTTCAACTGTGGAGGAGCCGGCCACATTGGGAAAGTGTGCCCCAGTCCAAGGAAGAACCGAGGCACTCACTACCAGCAGGCGGAAAACTTCAGAGGGCCCCGGTGAAGGAGTCAGCCGGGCGCCCACTACTTACAGAAAGCTCCAAAAAGATTCAAAAGCAAGCAGAGGCAAAAGAGAAGGGGAACAATGCCCCTCCTAAAACCTTCCATACCACCTGTCGGGAGTTGAAATTTAACAATCTGAGAGAAATCAATGCATACCAGGTCCAAAAAGGGTTGAGGTCCAGAGAAAAATGTAAGAAAAAGAAAACAACAATAGGAAAATCAAGGAGTCCAAAGAAGGAGACACCCCAGAAGAGGTTTCCAGACAAGCTAATAGGACCCTCCCCTCTAGTCTCCGTTCAAGTGGAGGGAGTTTGCACCAAGGCCCTCCTAGATACAGGAGCCCAAGTGACTCTTTTGTACAGAGACTTTTACCGGAAGCATTTGAGTCACATGCCCTTACAGAAGCTGGAAGACCTGCAGATAGGGGGAATTGGCACTCGTAGCTTTCCCTACCACAGTTATGTCTCAATCAGGCTGGCCTTTGATCCCTCGGTGACAGGAAAGGCAGAAGTCTTTGACACCCTGGCGGTGGTTTGCCCTCGCCCGCCAGGGGCCAACACAAGTTCTATGCTAATAGGGACCAACACTGACCTGGTCAGGAGGCTGCTGACCCCTCTAGTGCAGGAGCAGAGTACTAGCACAGACCAGATTCACCCCATGCTGCAACAGGTCTACCAGAAGTTGGCCCTGGAACAGAAGGCCCCGGAAGAGGGGGTGGGAAAAGTCTAGAGACTGTCAAGAAAGGAGAAGATATTGCAGCCTGGTGAGATAACCTGCCTTCAGGCTACGATAAAACTCTCCTGGGAGCAGCCCGGCCCCTTTGTGGTCCTGGAGCCAGACCCCTTGAACACCCACCCAGGGTTAGAAGTGATTCCTGAAGTGGTCCCGTTGAGGGCATTGAAGAAGGCGAAGGGCCAGATTCCAGTGAGCATCAGGAATGTCACTAGTTCTCCCATGAAGATTCCAGCCCGGGTACTACTGGGCAAAGTAAATCCCGCTACCCCAGTGGCCCTGTCTGACTTGAAGAAAGCTGAAGGAGGGGAACTCACCCTGGAGGGACTCTGCCTGGAAGACACCGCCTTACCACCAAAGTGGAAGGAGAGAGCCAAGGCCAAGCTGACCAGATGGAGAAAAATATTCTCGGAAGACGAGTTTGACGTGGGGTGTGCAAGGAGTGCCACCCATAAGATCCGTCTGCAGGAAGACAAACCCTTCCGGGAGAGGGTCCGGAGAGTCCCCCTGGCTGACTTGGAAGATTTTCGTTAACAGTTGACAGAGCTTAAGAGAACTGGGGTTATCCGAGAGTCCAGGAGTCCATATGCCTCCCCCATCGTGGTGGTCAGGAAAAAGAACGGGTCATTGAGACTCTGCATAGACTACAGGACTCTCAATAGGAGGACCATACCCGACCAATTCACTACTCCCAGGATAGAAGATGCCTTACAGAGTCTGTCTGGGGCTAAGTGGTTTAGTGTCATGGACCTGAAGAGTGGGCATTACCAAATCCCAATGCACCCTGAAGACAGAGAGAAGACAGCCTTCATCACCCTGGTGGGATTCTATGAGTTCAATAGGATGCCTCAAGGCCTGTCGGGAGTCCCCGCCACTTTTCAGAGGTTGATGGAGAAGACAGTGGGGGACATGAATCTTATCTAAGTTCTGGTGTACCTAGATGACATCATTGTCTTCGGGAAGACTCTGGAGGAGCATGAAGAGAGATTGGAGAAAGTCCTGAAGAGACTCAGTGAAGAGGGACTAAAACTCTCCAGGAAGAAGTGCCAGTTTTACCAATCCTCAGTCCACTATCTGGAACACATAGTGTCTGCAGAAGGAGTGTCTACAGATCCCGACAAACTGGACGCAGTTACCTCCTGGCCCAGACCAACTACAGTGACTGAGCTCAGATCCTTCCTGGGGTTCTGCTCTTACTACCGTAGATTTGTGGAAGGGTTTGCGAAAATTGCCAAACCCCTGAATAAGCTGCTGAAGACAGAAGGAGAGGAGGATGATACTGGCCCCAGAAAGCCTGGAGAGTCCGTGGAAGGCCAGTGGACAGAGAAGTGTGAAGAAGCCTTCAAAATGTTGAAGAAAAGTCTGACCAGTGCCCCAGTCTTGGCCTATGCTGACCCTAAGAAACCATATGAACTGCATGTAGATGCCAGCCATGATGGTCTGGGAGGTGTGCTATACCAAGAGTATGAAGGACAGTTAAGGCCAGTTGCCTATGTTAGTAGAAGTCTAACACCAGCAGAAAAGAACTACCCCACCCACAAGTTGGAATTCCTGGCCCTAAAGTGGGCAGTCGTGGATAAGCTCAGAGATTACCTGTATGGAGCTGACTTTACAGTAAAGACCGACAATAACCCACTCACCTACCTCTTCACCACGGCCAAGCTGGATGCCACTGGCCACCGTTGGTTGGCAGCCCTGGCCAGATTCAACTTCAGTCTCAAGTATAGGCCTGGGGCTGGGAATCGTGATGCAGATGCATTGTCCAGAAGGACTCATGCACCCACCCACCACACAGAAGACTGGACCCAGGTAACCCCGGATGGGGTACGGGCCTTGTGTCAAGGAGCACAACTTCAAGCTAGTGGTGGGTCAAGGGCGGAAGAGATCAGAGTTTCAGTAGTAGGGGTGCCCAAGTGTTATTGTGACGTGACCCAGATTGGCGAGGACGACTTGCCAAAGCTGTCCAAGAAGGACATAAGAAGAGACCAGTTGGAAGACCCCTGGGGAAGATTGGGTTTGAAGGCACTGGAAGACCTGGATCCACGCAGGCTCCTGCAGGACCCCTCAAAGGTGGCTCGACTGGTCCACAAAGAATGGGACAAGTTACAGGTGCATCAAGGGGTGGTCTACCGAAGGGGCCCCTCTGATGACCTAGAAGAGAAGTGGCAACTGTTCTTGCCGGAGAAACACAGAAGAACTGTCTTGGCTGCCCTACATGATAACCATGGCCACTTGGGGGCCGAACGAACATTCCAGCTTGTAAGGAATAGGTTCTATTGGCCTTGTATGCGGGCTGAAGTGGAGGAGTACTGTCACTCATGTGCTCGCTGCGTTCAAAGGAAGACATTGCCACATCAAGCTGCCCCAATGGGCCATCTGCAGAGTCAAGGACCCTTGGACTTGGTATGCATCGACTTTCTCTGTCTAGAACCCGACCTGAGTGGAGATGGAAATGTTCTGGTGATAACCGACCATTTCACCCGTTATGCCCAGGCCTTTCCAGCTAAAGACCAGAAGGTGGAAAAATACTTTGTGCATTACGGGCTGCCCCAGCGCCTTCACTCAGACCAAGGGAGAGATTTTGAGAGCCGACTGATTCGGAAATTGCTGGACTCTTTAGGTATAAAGAAAACTCGTACTACCCCTTATCACCCTCAAGGTGATGCCCAACCGGAAAGATTCAATAGGACTCTGTTAAATATGTTGGGGACTCTGAGCAGCTAGAAGAAGCAGCATTGGAGCAAGCACATAGCAGCAATAATGCATGCCTATAACAGCACAACCACTGATGCCACAGGGTACACTCCCTACAGATTAATGTTCGGCAGGGAAGCAAGACTGCCTGTGGATCTGGCCTTTGGCATATCGATGGATCACACATCAGCCACCTCGCATAAGGGATATGTAGATAGGCTGAGGAAGAGCCTGAAACTGGCGTTTGAACAGGCCCAAGTGGCATCAGAGCAAAGAGTAGCCCGGAACAAGAGGAACTTTGATCTTAAAGTTCGGATCCAGGACTTGCAACCTGGAGACAGAGTGCTGTTGCGGAACTTGGGAGTCCCTGGGAAGCACAAACTAGCAGACAGATGGAGACTCGAACCGTATGTGATCTGCAAAAAATAGGATTTTTTGTACTCACCGTAAAATCCTTTTCTCTGACATCCATGGACTGACACGGTGTCTCTTTACACTTTACACATGGGTTATGTCCCTGCTTGCAGGAGAAGACCTAGGCAGAATGTGAAATGTTATACATACATTCTAAAAGCCAGAGCTGAACAGCCCCACCCAGGGGGCGGTCCCTCCGGACATAACCCTCCCACTACAGTCAGCAGACTTCAGTTCGTAACAAAGCAGTACAAACTTAAAAGGAAGGGTGGGTGCCGTGTCAGTCTATGGATGTCAGAGAAAAGGATTTTACGGTGAGTACAAAAAATCCTATTTTCTCTTACCATCCATGGACTGACACGGTGTCTCTTTACACTTTACACGTGGGATGTCCCAAAGCAGTGTCAAGAGGGCTGGGAGCAGTATAAATGGAAAAACCAAAACTTCACTCCAATAAGGCAGAGCTCCTCAACGGAGGAGTCGCAACTTTAAACAGCGGCCTGCAGCACCCTGCGGCCGAAGGAAGCATCCGAAGATGCAGCCACATTAACCTTATAAAACTTAAGGCATGAACAGACGACCAGGTCGCCGCCTTGCACACTAGTGCAACCGACGCTTGATGTCGGGAAACCCAGGAAGCACCAATTGCCCTGGTGGAATGCGCCGTAACCGGAAAGGGAGGCGCCCGCCCTTTGAGAGCATAGGCTTGAATGACGGTTTGTCTGATTCCCCTAAAAATGATGGCAGACGAAACCGTTGGCTCTGTTATGGACCAGAGACAGTCACAAACAGTGAGTCGGACTTCCGAATAGAAGCAGTAGCAGACAGGTACACCCGTAAGGCTCGTACCACCTCCAATATGTGCAGCGCAAACTCTCTGGGATGCGATGGGTGAAGACACAAGGACGGGAGGGCAATGTCCTCATGTAGGTGAAAGGTCGACACCACCTTTGGCAAAAAAGGAAGGTCGCGGATGCAACACCGCCTTATCCTTATGGATGACTAAACATGGCGACTTGCAGGACAAAGCCGCCAACTCAGACACTCGTCAAACAGAAGTGATTGCCACTAAAAGGCCACCTTCTGAGACAAGACAAGAGGGGAAAATACCGGATATTCCCAAAAGGAGGTTCCTGGAGGACCGAGAGCACCAAATTCAGATCCCACGGTGGGAGAGGAGGCTTGACAGGAGGGAGCACATGGCGAACCCACAACACAAGGTGCTAACCAAGAAAATGACCCGCTAGAGGTCGCTGAAAGAAGACGGCCAAGGCCGAAATCTGATCCTTGATGGTACTCAAAGCAAGCTTTTGGGTCACTCCACACTGCAGAGGACGCAGGATTCTGGGGACGGAATACGTCCGAGGACGCCAGATCAGCGCTTCGCACATGGCGATATAAGCTTTCCAGGCACGGTGATAGATCTGCCTGGAGGAAGACTTCCGTCTCCTTAACATGGTCAAAATGACCGAGTCCAAGAGACCTCGGTCCCTCAACACCTGGCTTTTAACAGCCCTGCCGTTAAAGCCAGAGACTGTAAGCCGGATGAAACATAGGACCTTGAGACTGAAGGTCCTCCCTTATCGGCAACCGCCAGGGAACGTCCGCGACAAGACATACCAGATCAGCGTACCAGTGATGCTGAGGCCAATCCGGAACAATTAGGATCGCCAGAGTTTTATACCAGGCGATAAGGACCCTATGGGGCCACCGAGGCATCGCCCAAGGATCCCTGGATCTGGCCACAACCTCGACCCTTGCGATTGAGTCGAGAGGCCATCAGGTCCACATCCGGCGTGCCCCACCGTCGGTAAAGGAGTTGAAATATGCAAGGACCACTCTTCTTGGTCCGGTGTCTGGCGATTGGCGACTCAGATAGTCCGCCTGCCCATTGTCTATGCCCAGAATGTAAAATGGCCTACAGAGCCGGCACGTTTCTTCCGGCTGACTTCAGGATACGGACTACCTCGGAAGCCGCAGCTGAGCTCCGAGTTCCCCCTTGATGGTTTACATACGCCACCGCCGTGGCGGTGTCCGACTGGCTCCTGATGGAGCGACCCCGTACTCTCTCCGACCTGAGGAGAGACACAGTCCGATGGCCCGTATTTCCAGAACAGTGATTGGTAAACGGGCTCGTCCGGAGTCCAAGGCCTGAGCCGATAGGACTCCCCAGACTCCACCCCAGCCCGTCAGGCTGGTGTCCGTCGTGAGTACAGTCCATTGGATGGGAGGGGAACGACTTTCCGGACCTAAGAGCCGAGGATCTCACCCACCATGCCAGGGGCGCCCTGACCAGGTGAATCACCTGGATCTGAAGATCCAAGGACAACGGGGATTTGTCCCAGGTGGACAAGATCTCCTTCTGCAATGCCCTGGTGTGTGATTGGGCATACGGAACGGCCGCGAAGGAGGCCACCACGAGTCTCGGGACTCTCATGCAAAAAACGGATTGACAACCATTTTTGGGATGTCAGCACCCGCACCGCAGACTGAAGTGTCAGCAACTTCTCCAGGAGGTAGGATACCTTTGCCTCCAAGGAGTCCAGAATCAGAACTAGATACTCCAGACACTGAGTCGGGACCAGGACTGACTCCTGAATGTTCAGGAACCACCCAAGTCCCTGAGGGTCTAATTGACGATAGTCACCTTTCCTCTAAGTCTGATCCACTTTCTGCTCTTAGCAGAAGATCATCCAGATAGCCCACGACAGCAATACCTCGCTGTAACAGAAGTCTAGAACCGGAGCAAGCACCTTGGTGAACACCCTTGGTGCCGAGGCTAGGCCGAAAGGAAGAGCCACAATCGATAGTGGACTTCGCTGATCGCAAAGCGCAGAAACTTCTGGTGACTTGCGCAGTGCAAGTAGGCGTCCTTGAAGTCCAAGGACGCCAGAAGAAAATCCCTTTGGTGGAGTGTAGCGATCACTGTGCGAATGGATTCCATGCGGAATTTCTGCACCTTCTCGAAGGCATTCAGGGCCTTGAGGTCCAGGATAGGTCGAACCACGTCCTATTTTTGGGACGACAAACAGATTTGAGTAAAATCCCTGAAAACTCTCCTGTGACGGAACCGGCACAATCACTCCGGACCTGATCAAATCCTGTACAGCCCCCAAGAGGGCTGCCCGACAGGTAGGAAGGAGAGGAAGATTTGAGGGAAAGAATCTGTCTGGGGGCCAGGATCGGAATACTATCCTGTATCCTGAGGTGACCACCTCGCACACCCACCAGTCGGAGATTCGGGAGGACCACCGATTCGTGACCTGCGAAGTCGTCCCCCCACCCCAGAGTCGGGCGGAGGCAAGACTTCACGCGGAGGCGGGCTTGGAAGACGCTTGTTCGGCTTACGCACCCAGGGGCACTTGTGCCCACCAGCCGCACTGCCGTCAGTCTGAGAGGGCCTACCCGTGGACTCTGACTGACGAAAAAACCCCGTTTTGCTGGAAAGGAAGGCCCCTGTTTGCGGCGGGCCTCCTCACCCTTGCTAGTCTAAGGAAGAAGAGTGATTTTACCTCCCATGACATCCATGACGATGTCATCCAGAGCAGCACCGAAAGGTCTACCACCTTTAAATGGTAGATCCGTCAGGAGCTTCTTAAGGCTAGGTCAGCAGATCAGCACTTCAACCAGATAAGACGACGCAATACCACCGCCGAGACAGAGGCCCTGGATATTAAAGGGGCCGCGTCCAACGTGGCATCGCACACATAAACCAGGCCCTGAACCAGTTGGTGGGCCAAAGCAACTGTGTTTGGAGGAAGATTATGCTCCTGTACAGCTAGGTGCAACATTTTTGCCCAACCTGTAAGTGTTTAAGACACAAGGGTCGCCGCTACCACAGGCCGTAGGGCGGATCCCAACAAGGCAAACATGGCTCTGCTCACCACTTCTGACCTCCTGTCAGTGGGGTCCTCAAATGCAGGAGTCCCCTCCATCGGGAGAGTGATGGCCTTGTTCAACCGGGCGACTGGAGGGTCGACCACTGGGGGAGAAGCCCACTTCTTAAGTAGGGCATCTTCAAGGGGTATCTGATAGACAAACGCCGTGGGACCATAAAAAAAAAAAATTCTTCTGCGGCTTTTCCCAGACCTTATCAATGAGCTGGTCAAAGAAAGTACATATGGAAAAACCTCTTTAGAAGGCCTGGCCTTAAAAGAACCAAAGGAGACTGTATCCGCCTGAGGTTCTGCATCCGCAGCATTTTAGCTTGAGAGTGTCCCTCACCGCAGTCATGAGTACACTAACAAGCGCCCTGTCATTTACTGACTCAGGAAAAGGTAAAATGGCGCAAAATAGTTCTGGTATAATAGGAGTTAGAATGTCACTGGAAAATACACTATAAATTATTCCAATGTCCATCAAATGATGTATGCACCAGCGGCAGCTACCATAGGCAGAAGCAGGCTCTGGAAGATAAATGAGGAAAGGAAGGTGCGCCAAACTAAGTGCAGTATTAACGTTTTAATAACCATTAATAAAAACAGCCAAATGGCTACTCACAACTAGGAAGAAGTAATCAGGCATGTAGAGTGTAAATAGCATACAGGGTCCGATGTCATCAACAGTCCGAGGGAAAGATGTAGGTCCCAGATGGAGAATAAGGCTGAAGGCTGAAGGCAGATGTAGTGTCAGCAATGGAAGTCCTGGGTGTAGAGATGCTGTACGAGTGTATGTTGTTATTCTTCCTGTAGTGGAGGAAGATCCAGGACGATGCGCATCAGCGTGCGCTTCAGCGTGCCGTCGGACCGGAAGTGACCGGAAGTGACGTGGTAAGAAGAACGGACCAATAGGATGACGCGTTTCTCAGCTTCCGCCTGTTTCATCAGATCCATGGATATCATGGGGGTGGGCGGAGAATATATGGCAGAAAGGAGTGCTGTGATAGGTCGATTAGCACATATGCATTTGTGGGAAAAGCGCAAAGGGATATTGAAAACATGTATTGCAGGGATACAAAACGGCATGTTTAAGAAAAGGAAATTGAATGGAAAATAGTGTGATTTGATAATGGAAGGGAAAAAGGCTTTAATGCTTGAAATACCGGTAATATATAAAGAATATATATATATATATATATATATATATATATATATAAAAAAGGGGGGGGGAGGTATTATAAGACGAATATCAAGAGGAGGGAAAAAAAGGGGAGGGGGACGGTGGTGCTGTTAATATTCAAGCAAGTACAGGGATAATGATATGGCAATTATGAGAGATCAGGGCTGGATGGAAGACAATGTAATACCAAGCAGGGATAGTAGGAGAGGATTCATAATCGTAATAATAATGATGATAATGAACTATATAAAATTAATCCATAAATAAAAGTTAGATACAATCTCAGTAGAGAAAGAAGAGAAAGGAAGAAGGGGATGGAGTATTGATGATATGTGATGTATAAAGAGGTACACATATATGAATATACACATATGTATACAAAAATAATAAAAAAAAAAAATAAAGATAAAAATAAAGGTAAAAAAAATAAAAATAAAAAAATAAAGATGGAAATAATAATAAAAAAAAAATAAAAAAAATGAAAAATAATAATAATAGTAATAAATAAATAAAAAATATATATATATATATAATAAATAATAAAAAATAAAATAAAATATAAAAAATAATAATAATAAAAATAAAAATAAACAAGGAAAGATAGAAAAAAATGGTGTGGGTGACTGATATGTATAGACACACACACAAATGCCAACATAGGTACATGTATGCATCCGTATGTATGGCAAAAGTTAGGCGAATGAAAGTGAGGGGACGTCTGTATTAATGTGTAGAGAACATGGAGATTATGGGGAAATGGGAGGTATATGTAATAAACATGCATAAAAACACAATAAGACATATACATATATACTAAAATCCTGCATATATAAAATATATTACATAAATTATACATAGGTGATAGAAAACACATGTATAAAACATATATAAATATATATATAAAAAATATATACACATAAAAATATATATATATAAAAACTATGTGAAAAGGGGAGGGGGGTGGGGTGTAGGGGGAGAAAAGGTGAGGGGGGAGGGGAAAATATAATAATAAAGCATAATGAAACGCATGCAGCGAATTGCATGAGACAAGAATACGCAGGGAAGTAGCAACGCAAGAATATTTAGATGATGTTGTTAGTTTCTATTTCTTCATTAAGGCCATGAGGCGACATAGTGTTCAAAGAATATATCCAATAAGTCTCTTGTCTGCAGAGACGTTGGAATCTCTCAACTGCAGTGGGAGTATCTGGTATTGATTCAATGATCCTACTTGGAGGGCACTAGTGTCTTTGTGATGGTGGGCTGAAAAATGGCGTGCCACACTGTATTTAGGATTGCCTCCTTGAACTGCACGACGGTGTTCTCCAAATCTGGCCCGTAAGGCTCTGATGGTTCTGCCTACGTAGAGGCCACATGGGCAATAAATGACGTAGGTAGTAGAGCAATTGTAAAAAGAACTTAGGTTAAAAGTTTTATTATTGGCCTTGAAAGATTTTTTACCATGGGTAACATTAGAACAAGTTAGACATAGGGCCTTTTTGCATTGAAACATCCCTACAAGGGGGATTAAAGTAAGCTGTTTTAGCATATAGTTCTTATGATTGTTCGGTGCTTTCAAGCAAAATGAAAGCACCGAACAATCATAAGAACTATATGCTAAAACAGCTTACTTTAATCCCCCTTGTAGGGATGTTTCAATGCAAAAAGGCCCTATGTCTAACTTGTTCTAATGTTACCCATGGTAAAAAATCTTTCAAGGCCAATAATAAAACTTTTAACCTAAGTTCTTTTTACAATTGCTCTACTACCTACGTCATTTATTGCATTTCTTGCCCATGTGGCCTCCTCTACGTAGGCAGAACCATCAGAGCCTTACGGGCCAGATTTGGAGAACACCGTCGTGCAGTTCAAGGAGGCAACCCTAAATACAGTGTGGCACGCCATTTTTCAGCCCACCATCACAAAGACACTAGTGCCCTCCAAGTGTGGATCATTGAATCCATACCAGATACTCCCACTGCAGTTGAGAGATTCCAACGTCTCTACAGACAAGAGATTTATTGGATATATTCTTTGAACACTATGTCGCCTCATGGCCTTAATGAAGAAATAGAAACTAACAACATCATCTAAATATTCTTGCGCTGCTACTTCCCTGCGTATTCTTGTCTCATGCAATTCGCTGCATGCGTTTCATTATGCGTTTCATTATGCTTTATTATTATATTTTCCCCTCCCCCCTCACCTTTTCTCCCCCTACACCCCACCCCCCTCCCCCTTTTCACATAGTTTTTATATATATTTTTTATGTGTATATATTTTTTATATATATATTTATATATGTTTTATACATGTGTTTTCTATCACCTATGTATAATTTATGTAATATATTTTATATATGCAGGATTTTAGTATATATGTATATGTCTTATTGTGTTTTTATGCATGTTTATTACATATACCTCCCATTTCCCCATAATCTCCATGTTCTCTACACATTAATACAGACGTCCCCTCACTTTCATTCGCCTAACTTTTGCCATACATACGGATGCATACATGTACCTATGTTGGCATTTGTGTGTGTGTCTATACATATCAGTCACCCACACCATTTTTTTCTATCTTTCCTTGTTTATTTTTATTATTATTATTTTTTATATTTTATTTTATTTTTTATTATTTATTATATATATATATATATATATTTTTATTTTATTTATTACTATTATTATTATTTTTCATTTTTATTTTATTTTTATTTTATTAATTTTTTTTTAAATTATTATTATTATTTCCATCTTTATTTTATTTTATTTTTATTTTTACCTTTATTTTTATCTTTATTTTTATTTTTATTATTTTTGTATACATATGTGTATATTCATATATGTGTACCTCTTTATACATCACATATCATCAATACTCCATCCCCTTCTTCCTTTCTCTTCTTTCTCTACTGAGATTGTATCTAACTTTTATTTATGGATTAATTTTATATAGTTCATTATCATCATTATTATTACGATTATGAATCCTCTCCTACTATCCCTGCTTGGTATTACATTGTCTTCCATCCAGCCCTGATCTCTCATAATTGCCATATCATTATCCCTGTACTTGCTTGAATATTAACAGCACCACCGTCCCCCTCCCCTTTTTTTCCCCCCTCCTCTTCCCTCCTCTTGATATTCGTCTTATAATACCTCCCCTCCCCCCTTTTTTTTTAAATTTTTTATATATATATATATATATATATATATATATATATTCTTTATATATTACCGGTATTTCAAGCATTAAAGCCTTTTTCCCTTCCATTATCAAATCACACTATTTTCCATTCAATTTCCTTTTCTTAAACATGCCGTTTTGTATCCCTGCAATACATGTTTTCAATATCCCTTTGCGCTTTTCCCACAAATGCATATGTGCTAATCGACCTATCACAGCACTCCTTTCTGCCATATATTATCCGCCCACCCCCATGATATCCATGGATCTGATGAAACAGCGGAAGCTGAGAAACGCGTCATCCTATTGGTCCGTTCTTCTTACCACGTCACTTCCGGTCCGACGGCACGCTGCGCTCCACGCTGAAGCGCACGCTGATGCGCATCGTCCTGGATCTTCCTCCACTACAGGAAGAATAACAACATACACTCGTACAGCATCTCTACACCCAGGACTTCCATTGCTGACACTACATCTGCCTTCAGCCTTCAGCCTTATTCTCCATCTGGGACCTACATCTTTCCCTCGGACTGTTGATGACACCGGACCCTGTATGCTATTTACACTCTACATGCCTGATTACTTCTTCCTATTTGTGAGTAGCCATTTGGCTGTTTTTATTAATGGTTATTAAAACGTTAATACTGCACTTAGTTTGGCGCACCTTCCTTGCCTCATTTACTGACTCAGAACTGGAGTTTTCCTCATAAGGAATGTCCTGTTCAAAACCATCCAATACATTCAGAACTAGGGTCCTGAGCGGTAGTGGCTAGGCCCATATCTGAATCAGCGCACTGCCCTCATGAAGTAAAGTGGGGAGAGGGCGCTTTTTTGCTCCCTTGCGCTTGCACACAGCTCCCATCCTGGTCAGAAATGATTCCAGGACTGCCCACAACTGGTCCCTAGGGACCGCAGGTGCTGAAGCACTGCCTGTTGTCCACTGACATTTAGGGGAAGCTGGTGACAGAGACTCCATATTGCCCCCCTCTGAGACTCCTCAGATAAAAAGTCCACCCACAGGCTGTGCTGACTGAGGAGGGGGCGCCCAGGGGACTCACCAAACCGGACCAGGGACCGCTCAGTTCCGCTGTCTGTACCGCGCTGTGTCAGCGCTGGTGAGCTGTGAGGAGATTGTGAGGAGATTTGCGCTGTAACAGCAGCGCTAGAGGCCAAAACTAGAGCTGAAGAGCGCGCGGGCTACAAGAAAATGGCCGCCGCACTTCACTGAGGCGATCCGCGGCAAGATGGCCGCCATGACTCAGCAAAAGTGAAAAAAAAAAAAACAGCACACACACAGCGCCACTCGGCGCTCAGGCCCCAAAATACACAAAAAAAGGCCCCAAGCATATCTGCAGACCAGCATTAGCCCCTCCAAGAACAGTGTGACCCCCAGGCACCCCACACAGCACAGCGCTCAGCAATGGTGACAGAGAGTGACAATGAAATACAGGGGGAGACAGGGAAAATCCCCCACAGAGAAACACACAGCTTTTTGTACTCACCTGCAGGCAGGAGAGACTACTTACCCGTCCCCTGAGGGACCCACTGGTGTGTTTCTGACAGGACTATCACAGTGCAGTACTGAGTAGCTGTCGGCCCGGTCCACCGCGAAAGATACAGTCAGTCAGGAACTGTTCAGTCTTGAGAGGACCGTGGGAGCATGAAAGCAAACCCGGCCACCCCTGGAGTCATGAGGCCTGTCGTGAACTGAGTCTCACGCACATAAGGCGAGGATCAGCACGCTCGATGGTCGGACAGGGAAGACTACGAGGATATCTTGTACCCAACCTGTTGCCCAGCCGACAGTTGATAGAAAATTCTCAAAAATAAAATAAAAAAGAATTCCAGAAAAGGAATAAAAATAGGTCAGGAGACTGGCTCCTGAGAGAGCCACGTCTTCTCCTTCTGCTAGGCAGAAAAAAACTGAAGTCTGCTGACTGTAGTGGGAGGGTTATGTCCGGAGGGACCGCCCCCTGGGTGGGGCTGTTCAGCTCTGGCTTTTAGAATGTATGAATAACATTTCACATTCTGCCTAGGTCTTCTCCTGCAAGCAGGGACATAACCCACGTGTAAAGTGTAAAGAGACACCGTGTCAGTCCATGGATGGTAAGAGAAAGTTACCAGGCTTGCCGGTATATTAGCTGAAGCCAGAAGGGAAGATAGGGTTGCTGAAGACCTGGCACAGAAACCACTTACTTCCACTTTCAGAAGCAGTTCGGATACCTCCTGTAGAGGATTCCCCTGGACCATCCTCAAGTCTGAATACACCTAGGCCCAACACTCGGTCTCAGGCATCTCAGTCTGGAGGAATGGATGTCACTGATCAAAGTGAAGATGAAGGAGAAGAGCTTGAATGGTTGTGGCCATCCCAGGCCCCTGAGCCTCTGTCCATAGATCTTCCACCCTCTGAAGGTACCCTGGATAGTACAATAAATGTGGAAGTCACTGAGTTTGTCCCGTCCAGCCCCCTGTCTGAGGAGTGGGAAGATGCCATAGAGTCACCTCCTACTGAAGATCAAAGGAACTCTCAGTATCTTCCTGCACCTGATCTGGATGCTCCAGAAATATTGGAACCCAATACAGTTACCCCAAGAGAACAGAGAGCGAAGAGAACCATTTGTCCTCCACGGAAGCTAACCTATGCCCAAATGGGGGAAAGCTCTGAGGATACAGTAACTACTGCAAGAAGGACAATACCAACACCTGGTCCCTCCACTATGCATTTCACTTTCTGGCACAGTTAGGCAGGTCATCCCCATTGATGTGACCTGTGGGCAGGACAAGCTCCCTTCCCAGTTTTGGTGGGAGTTTCCCCTGCCGACTTCCCTTGCAGCCCTCAATGAACTTGTGTTTTCCTATTGCTAATACTGTCTTTGGGGACCAAAGATTCTAAGTAGGGGGAGTGTGTAGCGGGGTATCGTTTTCTTAAACCCCAAGAGATTACAGTTCCCAGCACGCTTTAAGGCACCCAGGGTGCATTGCCCCGCGCAAGGACTGCTGGTTTGGACTTTATAAGGGAGAGGCGAAGCCTGGTTCTTTCTCTTTGGACACCGCCCTCCCAGCAAGAGGATCCCTGTGCTGACCTGCTGTGTGTACAAGGCCTGAAGCCTGGGCCTTGTGCTTTTCCAAAGAGCCTTCCGCTCCACCGAGGAGCCTGCGGAGCGTCTGATCCTGTTGCTGAGTGCTGTTATCAGGAGGACCGAAGACCCGGGTGTCGTGAACACTGTGAATAGAGTCACAATAACGGAAGTAACAGACAAGGACTAGTCCGGCCGGGTGAGAGAGCACCTGCTCAGAGCTACAACACAGTATCTCTAGGCCCATTAACTTTATTCAGGGCCATCACAGTGATTGCAGTTATACTCTGGGGAGACTATCTGCAGAACTGAGTTATTAGTCTCCTTGGCATTATAAAGTTACCGATCATCGTTACTTTGTGGATTACAATTGTTCTTAAAGTGCACCACCGTGTTTGCTAGCGAAGATTTCTTCCACAGAACTATACCCAAATCATAGTCAGGCCTCAATGGGTAGTGTAGGACATTGCTGGGCGCCATTTTGTCCACGAGGGAGGATAGCTGCAGCGGGATCTATTAAACTGTCTATCATATTGCTGAACGTTTTTTGATGTTTTAATAAGTATACCCATATTGCAGGGCTCTGCATGTGACATTGCATACTGTTTATCATTTTAACCTTTACCAACAGTAAAATAATAGAGTTAAGTATATTGGTTGTCAGTGTCATTTACTGTGCTATACCATACTGTGTGCCTTACTGTGGGGTTGTGTCATAGAGAATCATAGAGTGATTGCAATTCTATCATCCCCTTTACCAACTGTGCCACGAGAGGTTAGAGCCGATTGCCAGGGGTTGACAGCGGTGCACTACAGGGCCCAAAACAAACAAGGCAGCCCTCTTAACTGGGGGGTATCGCTACACTTACATAATGAAGGAGATGAGGGGGAGGGGAGGAAGTCACTTCAGGTGACCATAGATACATGGAAATTCAGCTGGTTCAGCAGGGATCGGTCACATTTCCATCCATGTGTGGTCACTGCCCGATAAAAGTCACTCGATCAGCGGCTGCAGCCAATAACTTCATCACTGATCTGTGTATTCTGAGAGCGGAGGAGCGCCCCCCATTGTCAGAATACAATAGTGCAGCGGGGAGGATTCCCCCATCCCCCTCCAATGTGTGGATGGGGGAATCACTTCAGTTTTTTTTCACTCAGCCCATTGGCTGAACGATAAAACCGAATCACATATTGCCAGCTTTGGAAGCAAGATATATTAACCACTTAAGCCCCGGACCATTTTGGCTGGTTAAAGACCAGGCCCCTTTTTGCTATTCGGCACTGCGTCGCTTTAACTGACAATTGCGCGGTCGTGCCACGTGGCTCCCAAACAAAATTAACGTCCTTTTTTTCCCACAAATAGAGCTTTATTTTGGTGGTATTTGATCACCTCTGCGGTTTTTAATTTTTGCGCTATAAACAAAAATAGAACGACAATTTTTAAAAAAATGCAATATTTTTTACTTTTTGCTATAAGGCCCCTTTCACACTGAGGCGCTTTGCAGGCGCTATTGCGCTAAACATAGCGCCTGCAATGCGCCCCGAAAAAGCCGCTTCATTGTATCCAGTGTGAAAGCCCGAAGGCTTGCAGGAGGGTAAAAAAACTCCTGCAAGCCGCATCTTTGAGGCGCGATAGGAGCGGTAAAAATACCATTCCTATAGCGCCCCTGCCCATTGAAATCAATGGGGTAGCCCCTCCAAAACGCCGCAAAGAGGCATTATTGCGGGCGTTTTTAACCCCTTTTTGGCTGCTAGCGGGGGTTAAAATCCCCCCGCTAGCGCCCGCAAATTGTGGCAAAAACGATGGTATAGCGGCGCTAAAAATAGCGCCGCTATACCGCCAGCGCTTCAGTGTGAAAGTAGCCTAATAAATATCCCCAAAAAAATATATATAAAAAAAACGTTTTTTTTTCCTCAGTTTAGGCGATACGTATTCTTCTACATATTTTTGGTAAAAAAAAAATCGCAATCAGCGTTTATTGATTGGTTTGCGCAAAAGTTATAGCGTCTACAAAATAGGGAATAGTTTTATATCATTTTTATAATTTTTTTTTTTTTACTAGTAATGGCGGCGATCAGTCATTTTTTTCGTGACTGCGACATTATGGCGGACACATCGGACACTTTTGACACATTTTTGGGACCATTGTCATTTTTACAGCGATCAGTGCTATAAAAATGCACTGGTCGCTGTAAAAAATTACACTGGCAGTGAAGGGGTTAACCATTAGGTGGCGCTGTAGGGGGTTAAGTGTTCCCTGCATAGTGTTTCTAACTGTAGGGGGGATGAGCTCTGTGTCACATGACACCGATCTCCGCTCCGAGTACACAGAGCCGAGATCCGTGTCATTGTCACTAGGCAGAGCCAGGAGATGCTTGTTTACACAAGCATCTCCCCGCTCTATACCTCCGTGAGACAATCGCAGGGATCCCCGCGGCCCGACTCACGGGGATGGCGGCAGGGTCGCAAGTGCGCCACCGATGGCCTGCGGACAGGCACTTAAAGGGGACGTACAGGTTAGGGTGACCACATGTCCCCGATTGCCCGGGACAGTCCCGCATTTTGTAGGTCTGTCCCGGGCACATTCATTCCAGGACAATACAGGGTCCCGGAATGAAACTGACACAGCCACTCCCCGGGCCAATCTGATGCCCCCAAAAAAGGCCGCCACATCACCGCTTTACTCACTGACAGTACTTGTCCTGGCCGGGAATGCCTGGAGGAGCACAATCCCCGCCCCCTGCTTGTGATTGGAGAAATCATAAATCCCGCCTCTTGTGTCCAATCACTGTGCTATGATTCGTTAGAGCACAAGCTGATTTTTGGGAAGGGAGGGTGTCCCTGAATGGTAGTTTGGATATGTGGTCACCCTAGTACAGGTATGTTGATGTGCCTGTCCGTGCCATTCTGCCGACATAAATGTACAGGAGGCGGTCGGCAAGTGGTTAAATATCAACTGATCCCCTGAAGGGGTTAATCTACATATTACCTCCTCTGCCTCCAGATCCAGCAACGTCTCCTCTCTACTTCTTATCAAATGAAATGTCTATCAGTACCTGACATCACTTCCTGTCTGTATTCCATAGAGTCTTCCTGTCTGGGTAGAGGTGAGATCACCACCTTGTGGAGCTCAGAGGAACTGCAGCCCAGAGAAACATCTCATAGTGTGAACACGGCCTTGTGCTGTGTGTGTATGTACTGTATATCCTTCCCCTTTCTCTCTTCACTGAGTGTGTATGAAGAGGCGGAGCCCTGAGTGTATATGAAGAGGCGGAGCTCCTGAGTGTGTATGAAGAGACGGAGCTCCTGAGTGTGTATGAAGATGCAGAGCCCTGAGTGTGTATAAAGAGGCGGAGCTCATGAGTGTGTGTAAAGAGGCGGAGCTCATGAGTGTGTATGAAGAGGCGGAGCTCCTGAGTGTGTATGAAGAGGCGGAGCCCTGAGTGTGTATGAAGAGGCGGAGCTCCTGAGTGTGTATGAAGAGGCGGAGCCCTGAGTGTGTATAAAGAGGCGGAGCTCATGAGTGTGTGTAAAGAGGCGGAGCTCATGAGTGTGTATGAAGAGGCGGAGCTCCTGAGTGTGTATGAAGAGGCGGAGCCCTGAGTGTGTATGAAGAGGCGGAGCTCCTGAGTGTGTATGAAGAGGCGGAGCCCTGAGTGTGTATGAAGAGGCGGAGCTCCTGAGTGTATATGAAGAGGCGGAGCTCCTGAGTGTGTATGAAGAGGCGGAGCCCTGAGTGTGTATGAAGATGCAGAGCTCATGAGTGTGTATAAAGAGGCGGAGCTCATGAGTGTGTATAAAGAGGCGGAGCTCATGAGTGTGTATGAAGAGGCGGAGCTCCTGAGTGTGTATGAAGAGGCGGAGCTCCTGAGTGTGTATGAAGTTGCAGAGCCCTGAGTGTGTATGAAGAGGCGGAGTCCTGAGTGTGTATGAAGAGGCGGAGCCCTGAGTGTATATAAAGAGGCGGAGCTCCTGAGTGTGTATGAAGAGGCGGAGCTCCTGAGTGTGTATGAAGAGGCGGAGCTCATGAGTGTGTATGAAGATGCAGAGCCCTGAGTGTGTATAAAGTGGCGGAGCTCATGAGTGTGTATGAAGAGGCGGAGCCCTGAGTGTATATAAAGAGGCGGAGCTCCTGAGTGTGTATGAAGAGGCGGAGCTCCTGAGTGTGTATGAAGAGGCGGAGCCCCTGAGTGTGTATGAAGATGCAGAGCCCTGAGTGTGTATAAAGAGGCGGAGCTCATGAGTGTGTATGAAGAGGCGGAGCCCTGAGTGTGTATGAAGAGGCGGAGCTCCTGAGTGTGTATGAAGATGCAGAGCCCTGAGTGTGTATAAAGAGGCGGAGCTCCTGAGTGTATATGAAGAGGCGGAGCTCCTGAGTGTGTATGAAGAGGCGGAGCTCCTGAGTGTGTATGAAGAGGCGGAGCCCTGAGTGTGTATGAAGATGCAGAGCACATGAGTGTGTATAAAGAGGCGGAGCTCATGAGTGTGTATAAAGAGGCGGAGCTCATGAGTGTGTATGAAGAGGCGGAGCTCCTGAGTGTGTATGAAGAGGCGGAGCTCCTGAGTGTGTATGAAGTTGCAGAGCCCTGAGTGTGTATGAAGAGGCGGAGTCCTGAGTGTGTATGAAGAGGCGGAGCCCTGAGTGTATATAAAGAGGCGGAGCTCCTGAGTGTGTATGAAGAGGCGGAGCTCCTGAGTGTGTATGAAGAGGCGGAGCTCCTGCTGGAACAGCGATCGGAGGAGGAAGCCGAGTCTAGGAGGGAGACTGACAGAAACCGCAGCAGACTTGCAGGAGTGAGCGAGGAGGATCCAGTTCCTTTGCCATCGGAGGTGAGAAGAGTGTGAAGGATGTTGGTGACTCTGGTAGATGAAAAGCTGGGAGTCATATTGCTCTGGTGAGTGGGGAAGCACTACTAAGGGGGCGCCCTCATCATCACGTGTGTAAGAGGAGGAAGAAGGCCGTGGCTACACTACAGCTGGCACAGTTTGGAGCACGGAGAACTTTCACACAGAATTTTTTGAGCAAAATAAATTCATTGAAGTAGATGCAAAGTGGAAGCAGTGGACTTGCAGAGAAAACTATATTGAGCACAAAATATTGTATTGTAGTACTTATCCCCTTTTACGGGACCGGCTGGTTTTGTTGGGTCTGCAAACTACCTCCAAGGCTTCCGTTGTCAGAGTATAGAAAAGTCTTTAGAAAGGCCAATGTCCACACAAATGTAAGGCTCCATGTACACAGAAGCTCAAAAACGGTCGTTTTTAAAGCAGCAGAAAAAGCTAGCTTTTATCAGCGTTTTTTTACTAGCTTTTATTAGCGTTTTTCAGTGTAGCTTTTTTTAGCTTTTAAAAAAAAAAAAAAAAATTTTTTCAATGGACCAAAAAACGCTAAAAAACGCTCGCGGACAGCGTTTATGAGCGTTTTTCTGCGTTTTTTCCACTGCTCATTAAAGCTAAAAAAACGTTTTGTGTACATGAACACTGAAGCCTGATACACACTATCAGTTTTCCTGTAGGTTTTTGTCTTCAGGTTTACCAAAACCATGTAGTGCAAGGGCCTGCCTGATTGCATATGAATTGGAACTCTTAAGGTTTGACCTCATATTACATGATTTTGGTAAACCTGAAGACAAAAACCTACAGGAAAACTGATAGTGTGTATGGGGCTATAGGCTAACATAGAGTGCAGTTAATGGGCTTTTTAAAAAAAACGTCAAAACGCCCATTAACTGCAGTTTATCAGCTTCTGTGTACATGGAGCCTAAAACCCAAACAGTCAGGCTTTATTTACTTTGCTGAGGAAACTTGAGAGGAAAGTAGGATATGAGAGAAGAACAGGGGAAGGTTCAGGCACGCAGCACTAAAGTTGCAATCGTCGCCACTCAAGCCTGAGTGGGTATTGCTCACCCGGATAGTCCCATTTAGTGGTCCTAGCAGCCGGAATGAAGCACAAATCAATCTTTCTTTTTGAGAACTAGGGATACGATCAGGAATCCTCTGCCACAGGATTATTACAAGTCCCGGACCTCCCAGCCAAGCAATAGTGAGAGAACCTTTATGCCGGATTGGTGTATTGCAGGGCTTGTAATAATGGATCCCTCCTTAGGTGAGCTCCAGGCCTCCTCCTGAGACAGCAGTAACGTCGCTAGTCTCCTGTGGGGCAGATCCTCCCCTGGTCTCCCTCCACAAGCATGTGCTTCCCGCAGGTGGGTAGCTCAGGATCCCTTTGAAAGGTATAGGCGCCAGCCAGCAGAGCTGGGCCTACCAGGTAGCGATGTAGCCTCGGGCTGAAGGTGCCCGGGGCCAGAACACACGCACCCCGTGCCATGCGGCGCACAAGACGAACCCCAATTAATGGCGTCTGCCCCTTATGTACCCTCTCCCAGCATGCACAGCAGGTAGACTCCACCCACTGCACGGCTGCCGAGAGAGGACACCCAAGGTGTTGTGATACCCCCTGTAGTTCAACCTATGCCGGTGGTGACAGTGCCACCTACGGGCGAACAGGGAACATTACTGCCAGGCTGCATCACACCCAAAGCAGAAGCAAACTTAGAACAATCAATTGGTCTGAGCCCAACTACTGGCTCAGACTACCCTTAAATTTACACATAGTGCCCCCAAATATTGTATGTTTACATGAATTTGCTCAGATTTTTTGTTTATTTAATATAGCAGACAAATATTATAATATTAATGAAGTAGGTGCAAAGCGGAAGCAGTGGATCTGCAGGGAACAGCATCTTAAACACAAAGCACTTTATGTTGTATATGAATTTTCACATAGATCAGTTTACATAATTTATAGATAAACACCATCAGATCAATGAAGTAGGTGTAAATATTTGAGCCCCTAGCACTTTATATATGTGTAGCGGGCCCCATATTTGGGGTCGCTATGCCTTAAATTTAGGGGGTAGCCTGAGCATTAGTTTGGCTCAGGCTGTATGATTTCTTTAGATTGGACTCTGCTCTGCTGTGATGTTGCCTGGTCGTATAGTTCCCTTTTGACCTGAGGTGGCGCTGTTGCCCAGGTCTCGGGTCGAACCGCAGGTGGCGTTGCGGGTTTATTGGGTGTCCTTTCTCGGCAGCCATGTGGTGGGCATGGTCTACCTGCTGTCCATGCATGTCTTCGTCCACGGCACGTACCCCACCTTCGGTGGCCCTCATGGCCAAGGGTGCGTGCGAATGTGTTGGGTCCCGGGCACCTTTAGCCCGAGGCCGTATTGTTCCATGTAGGCCTAGTACCTTTAACTGAGGCCTACAACCAAACAGCGGAATCCCAGGGTGCCCGTGGGAGGGTGACCCGCTCTGAAGGAGAGGCAACCAGGGGAGGAACTTTCTAAGGGGATCGGTGAAGGATGTCACTGTCTCGGGAGAGGCCTGGTTACCTGTCAGAGGGAAGGATTTCGTGACCCGCTAGAAGCCCTTGTAATGTGTCCCATTGGCACCTACGGTCTCTAAAGTTACAAGTGCTGAGAAGTTCGGGACTTAGGAGCTAAAAGATCCTGTGTCAGAAGATCTCCTGAACGTGTCTCTAAGAGAAACAAATCTCAAGTGAATGTTCCGTGCTTCACTCCGGCTGCTAGAACCGTGAGAGGGAACTATCCGGGTGAGCAAAACCCACTCAGGCCTGAGTGGCGACGAGTGGTAGTTAAGTGCTGCGTGCCTGAACCTGTATTCCTGTTAATCTCTCTAACGTTCCCTGTGAGTTGCAAGTGTAGCACACAGACCCTTTACCTGCCCTTGGCTCCTTGGCAGGAAAAAGCACACCGTGCTATGTGTCCGTACCCTCTTGTATGAAGAGGTTGAGCGGTGTAATGTACCTGGGTCTCTGTGATCAGGTTCCCCCAGAGAATGATTCCCATCTTCACTGTAACAAAGACAAGTCTCTATTCCCCAATAACTCCACGGTCCACACCGATTGCAACTCCAACGTAGAGTTTATTTTCTCTCTTATACACAATAATTAGACAGGAGAAGGTTGGAGGAAGATCAGGACAGCAAGAAGTGTTGGAATAGGTCCAGGCACAAACAAATTCTTATTCACTACCCATATCTTCATGTAGTCTCAGCTCATCCGGATAGTCTCCCAATGGAGTGGATCCTAGCAGCCGGAATGATGCTCGAATCAGAGTACACGCACAGACTCTGCCACAGACCTGGTGAACGTTGGTTCTAGCTTTAGGCCTCTAACGGGAAATAGACATCCCTCCAGAGAGTTACCGGGCCCCTTCCTACACTGTCATCTCTCACCAGTCCTTCGGAACGGTCCTCCCCCGGTCTCCTCATCTAAATGCGGGCCTCCCTCGCAAAGCAGCAACCTGGGATTCCTCCTCCCTCCGTGGGTCCCAGCCGAAGGTGCTAGACCCGAAGTCTCCAGTCGCGGCCCCAGGGCTAAAGGTGCCTGGGACTGCTCTGCCAGTGTACCGAACCAGGAACTCCACCCCAGGGCTAAAGGTGCCTGGAGTGGCCACAAACAGAATCACACGCTCCTGGGGTCGGACCCCTGGGAACTCACCCCTGACAGACAGCGTCTGCCCCTTGTATATCCCCTCCCGGGATGCACAGCAGGCCGACACGCCCACCATACCACCACCGAGAGGGGACATCCAAGGCACAGCACTGTACCAGCGGTTCAAACCTTGCCTCCGATGGCAGCGCCACCAACAGGCCACGGGGAACTACACACCAGTATCCCACCTGCAGCTCAAAATGGGTTTTACTGAACCCTATCAAATGGTGTGTTTGAGCACAACTACCACTCAAACATTCCCCTAAATTTCAAAGCCCTGCTACACAAGAAAAAGGAAAAGAAACTATTTTATTGATTTTTTTTTTTTTTTTTTTTTATTTATGTTTATTGATTTTCCATTAAACAGAGAGAAAAAAAATACAGAACATATCAACCTACACGCTTGCACATTATTTTCTTGTATTCAGTAGCAAATTACCGGTATTACACCGTGAAGCGGGAGCATAAACAATATAGTCTCAAAATAACATTCAAGCCTAATGAGGCTTACAGCTTGTGGCCACATAGCCTCATAAGTGTCCCAGTTCCTCAACGGAGGAGAAAGAGAGAGAAAAAAAAAAAAAAGAAAAACCCCTAATACCAAAGGTGTATCGAGAGTATTTGACTGTGATTTTCACAGGACTCATTCGGTTATCAATATTCAGTAATACTTAAGTGCTTGCATTCACTCACACAACACTCATACCCATTCACCCAGCACTTCCACCCATTTCCCCAGCCGAAACTACAGCTGGGGGGGGCACTCCTCCTACTCCCCCCCCACATTTATGTGGGATATGTTTCATGTCCCCAGCTTCTTTATTTAGGATAGGAGGTAGTTCTCCCCCCCCCCCCATCAAACAGGAGGGGCTGAATCAGGGCCCACTACTGCTGAGACAGAGGGGTATCCTTCCAAAAGGAGCTGTCTATATCCAGCCAAGGTTGCCAGATCTTGTAGCATTTCTGTATACAGGCCCTTCCTTTATAGATTAGTTTAAAGGTTGGTACGACTTTGTTTATCATGCGGTACAGCAGTTGGATGTTGGGAGCAGATTCACACTTCCATTGTAGTAATATCAGTTTTCTGGCATAAAAGAGTATCAAGCGGACTAGGGTCCGTTCGTGGGTTCTGGGTATGTGGTCATTAAGGATGCTCAGGAGCCCCACTTCAACAGTGTGGGGGGTCACTAGGCATAGATTGTTTTCAAAAAAAGAGAATAGGTCCACCCAGAACCCCAAGAGGGCCGGGCAGGACCAAAACATGTGTACATAGCCAGCATTGGTGCACTTACATCTAGGGCAGAGGGCCCCTGAAACATAACCCATGCGAGCCAGACGGGCCGGCGTGTAATGGAGTTGATGAATAAATTTTAACTGTATATATTGGTCGTTTGACCCAACAATATCCAAGAAACAGGCCCCAGAGGCCTCCTCCCACCCCTCCTCTGAAAGCCCAGGGATGTCGACCATCCACTTCCGCTGTGCAGCACGGAAGGGAGAACTCCCACCCGTCTGCAGTCGGGAGTAAATGGTCGTGGCTAATTTCGTAATGCCAGAACACGACATCAATGCCTCAAGTGGGGATTCAGCGAGCTCACTTTTATTGAGTTCACCATTGTCTGGACATTGGCTTTCCTTAAGAGAAAAATAGACTTTTCCCTACACTCTAGGGACGAGAACCAATGGAAAGAGGTAGCTCGCTGCAGAACCCAAAACTGTTAACACCACTCACCCTCTACAAAATGAAGAATACTGGGCATGTGGCATGGTGTGTCCCACTCTGCAAGTGGAGGTAAGCGGGGTAAAGGATCTGTGTGCTACATATGAATGTATCCACATATTTTGGTGTATTTGTGATAATTTATGCGCACACACAATAGGACAGCGCTGTGACACATAATGCTCTTCTAGTTGATAAAGGGAATCCTTACCTTTGTTACAGCAGCAGTCCGGTAGAAGTTATTTCTGTAGGTATTTGAGTTGTTACACATAGCGCAGGTTTTTTTCTATTTATATTGGTGACATAATTACCCAAATCTGGGGATCAGGAGCCATTTTCACCCTTTACTCTCGGCTGGGGTTCTTTGTATCCATATAACAGATGTTCTACATGACTAAATCTGACATCAATTTTACTGCAAAATCAAAGGTGCCAAAATGTCTCCCCCCCCCGAGCAGTAATATATTTCTTGTCTCAAAGTTTTTATTAGGATTTCATGTTATACATTAGATATAGGATTACAATTATAATTTGCAAATACAGCAAAAACAAAAACAAAATATCAGAATTACAAATATGACATATGAGAAAAAATACATTCGTTTAAAGCAAAAAAAATAAATAAACCTAAACGTTGGTTCTTCCAATAAGCAAGATGCAGTAATAACATCATATTATCTTAACACATTTGTATAACCTATAAAAAAAGGGGAGGGGTAAGGGTAAAAAAAAAAAAAAAAAAATAAATATATATAATAAAAATATAAATAAAAATAGACCAGACAGAATCACAGGGAAACCGGTGTCGAACCTCTGTAAATTATCGATAATGTAGTAAATGCCTATTTTCCCAGGTCAAGTTAATGTGAGGAATTGGATAGACGAAGAAACTCACCAGAGTTCACAAATTGAATCCAACATGCCCATTTAACATAAAATTATTTTGGGGAGTCCCTAGCTTGTAAGATCAAATCCTCCATTTCTGCTATCCTCCCAATCCTTTGGAGCCATTCGGAGATACTGGGAGGTGAAGTGTCCTTCCAGTGGACTGGAATACAAAGCCTAGCGGCATTAATGAGATGTATGACAATAGATTTTTTGTATACGGAGCGTGGTAAGTAGGTATGATGTAGTAAGTATTGGGCTGCTGTGAAATCAGGGGTGTATGTCGTAATATATGAAATTAGTCTGTGGACTTCCTTCCAATAAGGTTGTATACGGGGGCAATCCCACCAAATGTGATGAAGTGTCCCAAGGGAAGCTTCACATCGCCAGCAAACAGGAGGAACTCTAGGATTATATTTATGAATTGTAGATGGCGTCCTGTACCATCTAGAGTACAATTTGAAGCCGTTTTCTTGAGCTAATACATTCATGGAACCTTTATGTATATACGAGAAAATGTGTTCCCAGTCCTCTTGAGTAAGATTTATGTCAAGGTCTCTTTCCCACTTTTGGCAAGTAATATCATCTTTAGGGTTGTTTTGTTCAAACAGCAGCGGAATACATAGTGGAAATTAAATGCCGTTGAGGAACAGACTTAACGCAATGGTTCTCAAATGTAGTTTTGTCTCTGTACCATAAAGTCGAAGGTTTAGAAATGCTTAAAAAATGTTTGACTTTTTCGTAGTCAAAGTGAGAAATACCACTATCAGGGCATTTGATATGAAACTCATTGAAAGGAAGAAATTTCTGTTTGTCAAAAAAGGATTCAGCCCGAAGTGAGCGGGTTGAAGAGGAGATATGCGTGTGAGTTTTGGGGGTGTCTAAAAATAAGTCTGGATTATGCGTAATAGGGGTGATGGGTCCAGGCGAGGAAGAAATGTAATATTTGGTGCAAACGTGTCTAAAGATTTGTAAGGTTGAGCCCGTAAGGGGGTGTGAGGCAACTTCACGTGGTATTTTGCGGGGGCCAATCCAGGGCAAGTGTTGTAAAGGCAATTTAGAAGTCAGACCTTCAAGTTCAATCCACGCTTTAGTAGAACTATGGAGGTGCCAATCTACAATGCGTGTTAGGTGGCAAGACCAGTAATATTTCCGGATATCAGGTAGACCAATGCCACCCATCAATTTTGGGAGCAGTAATTTTTCCCAATTTATTCTGGGTTGTTTGGAGGCCCAAATTAATTTAGAGCATAATTTCTTATATGTGGAAAAAAAAGAGGTCGGTAATTTGATTGGAATGGTCTGTAAGAGGTAAAGGAGTCTAGGGAGGATATTCATTTTTATAATAGCAGCTCTCCCGAACCAAGAAAAGAAACCTTTGTCCCAATTTAGAAGATCTTTTTGAATAGTTTTAAGTAAGGGAGGGAAGTTCTTAGAGTACAGATCCTGCAATTTCGTTGGCAGTTGGATACCCAGGTAAGTAATGGCTTCATTATCCCAACCAAAGGGGAAATTGCTTTGGCACAACGAAACCACACTTGTGGGTAGAGATATATTTATTGCTCTGGATTTAGTGAAATTAATTTTTAAATTAGAAAGTAAGGCAAAGAGTGAGAAATCTTTCAATAAATTGGGTATCGTAGTGACAGGGTCAGAAAGAAAGAGTAAAATGTCGTCTGCGTAGGCCGCCAGTTTATATTGACTATTATGGATTTCGATTCCCTTGATGTCCGGATTGTCTCTAATTCTTCGAAGAATAGGTTCTAAGGTAAGTACAAAGATGATAGGGGACAGGGGGCACCCCTGGCGTGTTCCATTCGATACGGAGAAGGCGTCCGACAGGCAACCATTAATCTTGATTCTCGCAGTAGGAGTAGAATAAAGTGTGAGGATAAGGCGAAGCATATTTTCCTTAATTCCTATTGCTTTTAAAGCTTCTGTCATAAAGTCCCATGCCATCCTGTCGAACGCCATCTCTGCATCAAGAGATAGAAAGAAACCCGGTCTCGAGGATCTGGACAGCCAATGATGGATGTTAATGGCTTTCAGGGTGTTATCTCTGGCTTCCCTCCCGGGGATAAATCCCACCTGATCCAGAGACACTAATCCAGGGAGTAAAAGGAAGCATACGGTTCGCCAAAATTTTTGCGTATAGTTTTACATCTACGTTAAGTAGAGAAATGGGTCTATAATTGGATACCAAAGAAGTATCCTTACCTGGCTTAGGGATCATTGTAATATGTGCTTCTAAAAGATCTTTAGTACAATTGGAAGATATAGGAATCGAGTTAAATGTTTTCAAGAAGTAGGGGAGGATGGTATTAGTGAAAGATTTATAATAACTGACCGTTAAGCCATCAGGGCCCGGACATTTGCCATTTTTTAATTGGGAAAGAGCTGTAAGGGATTCCTCCCTCTCGATCGGTCTCTCCAAGTTCTCAGCTTCCTCTGGGGCAATAGAATCCGGACTATATTTTGATAAAAATTCGGTGATCAAGTCTATTCTAAGTGTAGTGTGATCTGTAGGTGTTTGTGATGGTAGGTTGTACAATTTGGAATAATAATTTTTAAACTGTTTTGCTATATCAGAAGAAGTACAGACTCTATTACCCGAAGGGTCCGAAATGGAATGAATGGTCGAGTCTGCCTTAGCTGCCTGGAGCGCCCTAGCAAGCAGTTTTCCAGACTTGTTACCAAATTCGTAAAAAAGTTTATGTGTCAAGGCAAATTTACGCCTAGTCGCCTTACCCAATTCCTCAAGGAGGGATTCTCTAGCCGTCAGAAGCTCTGAGTAGGCTTCAGTCGCCAATGATTGCTTATGCTTACTTTCGAGAGAATGAATACGATCTGAAAGAGCAGCTATGTGTGCTTGTCTGGTTTTCTTCCTTTTTGTTGCAATAGAGATGAATTCACCTCTGATTACACACTTATGTGCCGACCAAAGGGTCATGGGTTGAATATCGGGATCTTCATTCTCCTGGAAGTATTGTGATAAGCGAGAACCCAAAGATTTTATATTTTCGGGGTCAGTAAGAAGGGAATTGTCAAGTCTCCAAATCGAGGATCTAGTGGGCATTGTAGAAAATGTTAGGGTAAACGAGATGGGATGGTGATCCGATATGATCATAGGATCTATTGTCGCCGTAACCAGGGAACCAAGGTCCGCCTGGGATAAAAAAAATAATCAATTCTCGAGTATCTGTTATGGGGGGGGGGGTGAAAAAAAAGTAAAGTCTTTGTATTTGGGTGCAAAGTCCTCCACGTGTCGTGGAGAGTCAGTCCCTTCAGTAAAGTTTTAACCGAACGAAGGGCACTATAAGGTAGAGTAGTAGAACCTGAGGAAGTATCAATTAGGGGGGTAAGGGCCAGATTGAAATCTCCTCCCAAAATAAGTAAGCCAGATTTGAAAGTGGTAAGAAGCTGGACAATATTTCGAATGAAAGGAACTTGTTGAGTGTTGGGAACATAAATGTTAGCTAAGTTAATTGGCTTATTATAAAGTGTACCCTTTATAAAAATGTAGCGACCATCATTGTCAATCAAAGTATCTTGGACTTGGATAGGGCAATTTTTAGAAATTAAGGTAGAAACCCCTTTGGATTTGGCTTCTGGGTTAGTAGCATGGTATGATTTGGGGAACATTTTGCTGTGTAGGTTCGGTATGTTATCCTTTTTAAAATGGGTTTCCTGAAGGAATACAATGTGTGCATTGGCTTTGCGTAACAGAAGAAGTAATTTGGATCTTTTCTCAGGGACATTTATTCCTTTAACATTCAAGGAATACAACTTGACCTGAGGGGGAGGACACATGTTGTTCAATTGAGGCATGTTATAAGGGGTGCCCCTCTCGACAAGATAGGGGAGGGGAAGGGGAGAAAAAAAAAAGGGGGGGGGGAATAGGGAATTAAATAATCCCTACAACAGAACCGAGAAGGAATGGGGCCTGCCCTCTCTTCAATAATAATAGAACACGGACAAGTATAGAGAAAAGCAAGTGAATGACCACCCGAGGGAAGTCAAAGACTCTACTTCACTACTATGTGGGGGTTGGAAAAAACCTGGCCGGAAAAATAAGAAGAAAGGGTGACAAGAAAAACCCGCCGCCACAGAATCTCAAAATTTTTATACGTGTGTCATCAGAGAGCGTGTAATGTCTCAAGTGTAGAAGGTGTAAGAAAAAGAGGTATCAAAAGGGCCCTGTAGATAGAATAGAGAGGAACGAAAGGGAGGGAAAGCACAAAAAGCATAGGAGACCTATATAAGCTTCCTCTTATCTTTTTTTCCTACTTGTCCCTTTATTTCCGTCTCTCCCCCTTACTTTTTCCTTTTTTCCCCCACCCTTTCTTGTACCAGGAGGGAACAAGGACTAATAGAATCAATGTCCTGAAAACTAGCGAATCGAATCGACTTCAATAGCCTATTCTTGACTAATAGATGAAATCGATTCAATTCATAACAAGATTAAAACATCAGTCAGCTATGATACTCGAAATATATACTATAACATATTCAAAATGGTGACATATGTAACTAGAAACCTGAAAAGAGGTATATCCAGGGGAAGAATTGTTCAACACCTCAAAGTGAAGAGGTGAAACGAAAAGTTCCTGAGAGGAAAAAAAAAAAAAAAACAACAAATCATTCAAAGCTTCCCTGAGACGCCATTTAAGGGTACAAAATCCCCAAGGAGATTCTAAGTAATCTATCTGATAAAATAGGAGATTGAAGAGTGCAAGCTGTTAACCAATACCTTGAGCATCCAGTATGAGTTCCTAAACACATATTTCATAAAAGAGATGTAACCATTGAGAAAAGGAAAAAAAAAAAAAAAAAAAAACAGGATACCGATCCTTTCATTTAACTCTATTCCCTTCCTCCCTAGCATCACCCCTGTGGGGTGTAATTAAAATATTGCAGGGAATAGTACATCGTGTGAGTTATAGCGCGTATAATAAAGAGATAACACTTTGTAGGGAAAAATCTCAACAGAAAAATAGGAGGCGGTAAAACCCATATCTCCTTTACCTTATAGCTCCGCATACTAAACGTCCAAAAGTCCTTCATGCTCAATGGTACATACCTATACTGAAAAGATAGAGAGCATATTAAAAAAAAAAAAAAAAAAAAAAACCTCCAGGAATCAGGCCGAATTTAAGAAACTATCCTCCAGTGTACTGACAGTTGCGTGTAGCTCAAGAGAAAGTACATCAAATTATTGGTAGTCGCGTCTGAACCTTCTTGATCGCGGAGAGACAGTCGGGCTAGAGCCGTAGTGTTGGCCACGGGTTGTGGTACGAGATCTGTCCCAGAAGGAGAACGCTGTCTACGGTGACGAGTTACCTGTGCTTCCATGGGTTCCTCGTTTCTTTGCTCTCTTCTGGTGATTGTGCCACGAAATTCTGCATACCAGTTTGGCACATCGATTACTGGTATATCTAGGGTATCACAAAAAGTTTTAAGATCCTCAGGCACTCTCAGTAGTGCTGCACGGCCTTGGTGTGTAGCTAATAGACCAAATGGGAACTTCCACCTGTAAATAATAGCTTTATCACGCAGCACATCTAGCAAAGGTTTCAGGTCCCTTCTATGTTGTAAAGTGATGCCTGAGAGGTCTTGATAAATATGAATATCTGAACCGTTAAGAGAAATTCGGATCCTATTTCTGGCTTTTCTGAGGATTTCCTCTTTTAATCTGTAATCTACAAGACAACAGATTACATCCCTGGGTGGATCTGTAGGTCTGCCCCTAGGCCTAAGTGCACGATGGATGCGCTCCATCTCAATGGCTGTTTGTGCGGGTCTATCCAGGAGATCATTAAACAGGCCTGTAATGGTGACAGAAAGCTGTTCCATTTCCACCGCCTCAGATAAACCTCGTACGCGTAGGTTATGGCGCCTCCCTCTGTTGTCGAGGTTTTCCACATGACGTTGGAGGTCTCTGAGTTGAAGAGACTGGGTGTCTATTTTGCGTGTTACTTTGCAGAGTATTGTGTCATGGTGCGCAGAAGTTTTTTCTACCTCATGTACCCTGTCAGTAATGGCGCGAATGTCTATGCGCAATTCAGCAATGGCTGCTGACAGGGTATCTTTAATGTCTGCTGCCACTGAGCGGAGGTCATATAGGCTAGGATGTTGTTGACCCTGGGCCGCTTGTTCACTTACTTCAGGTGCAGACATGACAGAATGTATCCCTGTCAGCGGCGGTGTCGCATTCAGTGAGGGGCCTTGCTGAGCGGTCGCCATGTTGGTCCTCTGAGGCCGTGACGAGCGGTGCGGGTTACGGTTCGTTCCGGTCTCTAGTCTGCGCGGAGACCGAGAGCGAGAGGCAGAAGAGCTCCGTGAAGCAGTCCCCATAGTCATGGGACCAATTGTGTGTGAAAGGGCTCTCTCTTACAGGTTGAGAGAGACCGTGGCGGCGGGAGCTCCGGATTCAAGTGGCCATCTTCCAGCGAGGTCAGACCACGCCCCCCTAGTAATATATTTCTATCCCCCTTGGTGGGAGTGGAGATGACCCATCTATAAGGATATACACTACATACACACACACACACAGCATAGACTTTTCTTGGGAGTGCAGTTCCTCTGAGATCCACAAGGTGGTGATCTCACATCCACCCAGACAGAAAGTTTCTATGGAATACAGACAGGAAGTGATGTCAGGTACAGACAGGAAGTTCCGGGTGAGAGGTGAGTTGGGAGGAAGTAGAGAGAAGACATTACTGGAAGAAGCAGCAGAGGAGGTAATAAGATTTTATTTTCTATTTACACCCAGTAACCCCGTCATGTCCGTCCTCTTCCTCCATAGTCACTGTGATGTCTTTTATCTCCAGCAGATGGTGATACCACATATATAGTGTGGAAACCTAGATTAACCCCTTCAGGGAGATCAGTTGATGATTAATATATCTTGCTTCCTAAGCTGGCCATACATGGTTCAGTTTATCGTTCAGTCAGCGGGCAGAGAGGAAAAATTTTAATTGATTCCCCCATCCACACATTGGAGGGAACATCCACACATATCCCGGAACATCCACACATTGGAGGGGGATGGGGGAATCCTCCCCGCTGCACTATTGTATTCTGACAATGGGGGGCGCTCCTCCGAATTCAGAATACACAGATCAGTGATGAAGCTATTGGCTGCAGCCGCTGATCGAGTGACTTTTATCCGGCAGTGACCACACATGGATGGAAATGTGACCGATCCCTGCGGAACCAGCTGAATTTCCATGTATCTATGGTCACCTTAAGTGACTTCCTCCCCTCCCCCTCATCTCCTTCATTATGTAAGTCATGCTGAGATAATCTCCCATTGGCTGAGCAATATTCTCATTTGTCTCTGAGCTCCTTCTTGCTGTTCTGTCTTTAGATGTGAAAGGCCTGCTCTGATTGTTACCCATCCTTATATTAACTCCTGATTCATTAATTGACAAAAAAAATACCCCATCTTTGACAGTATTAAACTGGAGCACCCTTGTGGGGACAGCACGGTGCTGGAGTACTTTCCTTTAGTGATTCTTTATACAAGTGATATGCACTCCAAGCTCTGCTCTCCAGTGATTGCACAAAGTGAACATACATAGCAAACTGCACTGAAAAGTACCAAACAAGCTGTGAGTGACCCGTCTCTCTATTCAGCTCTCCTTCCACTCTGTAACATGCGCTCCCTACCACTTGTGTCCACTTTCCTCCACCCCTCTTCTCTCCCTCACAGCTTATATATATATCACTCTCCTTTCTGTCCTCTCCCTATTACTGCACTCACCAACTCCTACTACTTCTACACCTACATGCTTATAAATCCTCCAGAACGCTGGGGTATGTCCCTTCATATAAATTGCTCTCCCATATCACCTCCCTCACCCTTCTGCTTCTCCTAACCTCTGGTGACATATCCCCAAACTCTGAGCCTCCATTATTTACCTGTGCCCAACATCCTACACACTCTGGCAGCAGCCGCAATCCACAGAACTTGGTTTCCATTCCTCTTCTGCCCAAAACCAGCCTCCCTTTCTCTTGCACCCTCTAGAATGTCCGCTCTGTCTGTAACAAACTCACCTCCCTCCACAACCTCTTTATCACAAATCTCTTTAACCTACTTGCCATTACTGAAACCTGGCTTCATGAATCAGACACTGCTTCTCCCATGGTGGCCTTCTCTGGACTCACTCCCCCAGACCCAGCAGATGGAAGGAAGGTGGAGTGGGAATCCTTCTAGCCCCACACAACACCTATCCTTCTCTGACACTGTCCTCTTTTGAGGCACATTGTATTTGTTTATTTTCTCTGGTTTATCTAAGAATTGCTGTCATCTACTGGCCCCCTGGACCAGTATCAACCTTCCTTGATGACTTCCTTGCCTGGCTACCCTACTTTCTCTCTTCTGAAATACACACAATCATTCTCTGTGACTTCAACATCCCTGTTAATGCAAATACTTCTGCTACTTCCAAACTTCTCAGTCTATCCTCCTCTCTTGACCTGAAGCAATGGATACAGACTCCTACTCACTCTGATAGCAACACCCTTGACCTTGTGTTCTTCTATCTATGCTCCCCATGCAACCTCTCCAACAATCCTTTTTCTCTGTTTGATCGCCACCTTATTAGATTCTCTCTCTCTGTCTTCCACCTTCTCTCCCTCCAACCGCCTAACAGTTACCCGTAGAAATTTTCACCACCTCAAACCTTCTCTTCTCTGCTACTGACCACCTCTATGAAAAAATCTTACCCCTGCCCTGCCCCAACCTAGCCACTTCTGTCTACAACAGCTCACTGTCATTCTGCCTAGAGAAGCTTGCCTCCTCACTACACACAGAATCAGGTTCTGACCCTAAAACCTTGGCAAACAGATGACAACAGAATTTCCAGAAAATGTAGCCCCACTCTTGAGCGTCTGTGGCGTAAGACTAAGTCCCTGATAGACTTCAACCAATATAAATCTGCCCTCCAAAAATAGAATTCTGTCTCCTCAAGGCCAAGCAGACCGATTTTATCACTTCCATTAACACCTTCTCATCCAATCCCATCAACTCTTCCCTACCTTTAACTCTCTACTTCGTCCTCCACTACTACCACCCACTAATTCACTGCCCAGGAGATCGCCAATAACTTCAAAAATAAGTTGATATAATTTGTAAGGAGATCTCCAATGCACAGATACCTCCACCATTTAAAACCCCATGTCCAATCATTACTTCCCATATTCAACCCTGCTACTATAGACAAGGTTGCTAAACTTTTTTCTAACGCCCACCTAACCACCTGTCCCCTGGATCCTACTCCTTTGCATATGCTATGGTCACCCTCTGGCTCCATTCTACACTCTCTAACTCACATCTTCAACCTCTCCCTCTCTTCTGACATCTTCCCCAATGCTCTAAAACATGCAATTGTCACCCCTGAAGTTTAAAAGCTTTATTTGCAGCCCACCAATCTTAACAACCTTCGCCCCATCTCCTTACTATCCTTTTCCTCCAAACTCCTTGAATGTTTGGTCTACAACTGACTGAGCGACCATCTGATTGAGAACAATCTTCTTGATCCCCTTCAGCCTGGATTTCACCCTCAACACTTCACAGAAACTGCTCTCCTTAGACTTACAAATTACCTACTAATGGCTAAAACCAATAGACACTATTCTGTACTCCTCCTCCTCCTGGACCTCTCTGCTGCCTTTGACACAGTGGAAGGTGATAGTGCAGCGCTACATATAAGCCAGTAAAAACTGGACTGTAACTCAAATGTGACCATAAATAGAAACACAAAAAAGAAGGGGTAGGCTGAACGCCCAACCCAATGTATAACGTGTCCACAACACTAAACAAAGTGATGAGTGTCCAAAAGGGTGGATAAATGACATGGAATGGATGAAGTAATTCTGCCACAATTCTTCACATGAATGATGACATACATGTGTGCTTACCAGAAACGTTGGACCCGAATGTCATACGACAGCGGATCAATCGAGCTTAAGAGAGTCCCCAACGGCTGTCCACAGGAACGTCACCGGATCACTGATGAGTGATGAAGTGTACCAGCTGGGCAGTCAGATGACCTCAATCCTGGATGAAACCGATGGATCAAATACTTCTCAAATCTCCAATACCCTCAAGGCTGGAGGTCTCACCGGAAGGTTGGCTTTCTGGATCCTGGTACTCAACCGGACAATGGGATACAATCAAGCTTGAATAAAAGAATACCCCGACAAGGGTATTGCAGAAGGACCAACTGGAGAAAACTGAAAAAACTTCTTCACCGAATTCATGCAAAGAAAAGGAAAAAATGCCCCTGTAGACGTCCTGTTAGGAACGAAACGCGTCGGGCTATGCATTTTGCTTCCCATATTGCCTTTTTAATATATGAACTGTGATCACTTTTTATTTCTGTATGTTGGTGTTTTTTTGATTAAAAATCCATTTTTAATGCAAAGAGAAGAAAAAAATAGGGTGCTCCACTGGTGTACAGTGGAGCACCCTATTTTTTTCTTCTCTTTGCATTAATTCGGTGAAGAAAAGTTTTTTTTCAGTTTTCTCCAGTTGGTCCTTCTGCAATACCCTTGTCGGGGTATTCTTTTATTCAAGCTTGATTGTATCCCATTGTTCGGTTGAGTACCAGGATCCAGAAAGCCAACCTTCCGGTGAGACCTCCAGCCTTGAGGGTATTGGAGATTTGAGAAGTATTTGATCCATCGGTTTCATCCAGGATTGAGGTCATCTGACTGCCCAGCTGGTACACTTCATCACTCATCAGTGATCCGGTGACGTTCCTGTGGACAGCCGTTGGGGACTCTCTTAAGCTCGATTGATCCGCTGTCGTATGACATTCGGGTCCAACGTTTCTGGTAAGCACACATGTATGTCATCATTCACGTGAAGAATTGTGCAAGAACTACTTCATCCATTCCATTTAATTTATCCACCCTTTTGGACACTCATCACTTTGTTTAGTGTTGTGGACACTTTGTATATTGGGTTGGGCGTTCAGCCTACCCCTTCTTTTTTGTGTTTCTATTTATGGTCACATTTGAGTTTCAGTCCAGTTTTTACTGGCTTATATGTAGTGCTGCACTATCACCTTCCATTTTGTTTGAATTTGTCACATTCCAGTACAGCTGCTTCACCTCCCTCTCTAGGGTTGTTACTATTTATGTTTTTTTGGGTAGCGCATTTTATTTCTTTTTACTATTGCTTTTTTTTGACACAGTGGACCACCCCCTCCTCCTCAAAAAACTCTACTCCTTTGGTCTCCATGACTGTGCTCTTCACTCGTTCTTATCCTACCTATCCCACCGCACCTTCAGTGTCACTTACACCTCTACTCCCTCTTCTCCTCTACCTTTCTCTGCTAGGGTCCTCGAAGGACCTCTTCTATTCTCAATCTTCACCTACTCCATGGGTGAGTTGATTGCCTCTCATGGCTTTCCTTACCATTTTTACCCTGATGACACCCAAATCTATCTCTCTACCTCTCAGCTCACTCCATCAGTCTCCTCATGCATCACCAACTTACTAACAGGCATATCAGCCTGGATGTCACTTCGTCAAACTCAATCTATCCAAAACCAAGCTCGTAATATTTCCTCAACCACGTGTCTCTTTACCTGATTTCTCTGTCATAATCAATGGCTCACTCTATCCATCCCTGCATGCCGAGGTGCTAGGTGTAATCCTGGACTCTGAACCATCTTTTTGGCCCCACATCCAATCACTGTCCAAAGTTTGCCGCCTCAAACTCTGTAACATCTCCAAGATACGCCCCTACCTAATCAATGACACCACAAAGTTTCTAATCCACCCCTGGTCATCTCTCACCTTGACTACTGCAACTCCCTCCTCATTGACTAACATTTATCTGGGCTGACTCAACCTTACCAATGCTCAGTGTCTGCTACTCCTCTGTCAATGCCCCCACTGGCTTCCACTCACCCAACAAATTTAATTCAAGATACTAACAACTTACATAGCCATCCACAGCTCTGCCCCCAGATGCATCACTAACCTAGTCACAAAATACCAACCTAATTTTTCTCTTCATTCCTCCCAAGACCTCCTGCTCTCTAACTCCCTTGTCACCTCATCCCTTACTCACCTCCAGGACTTTTACAGAGCCTCTCCCATCCTCTGGAACTCTCTAACCCAACCTGTCTTACCTTGCTCTCTAAAAATGTATATTTAAGATTTGCTATCTCAAAGATATGATATGGGTTAAATAAGAGTTCTTTTGACCAGAAGTGAAAGCTTCAATATAATAAG
The DNA here is from genome assembly GCA_029206835.1 of Rana muscosa. Taxonomy (NCBI): domain Eukaryota; kingdom Metazoa; phylum Chordata; class Amphibia; order Anura; family Ranidae; genus Rana; species Rana muscosa. The sequence goes on along the minus strand of JARGYO010000094.1, from coordinate 17,439,766 downwards.
CATTTATTAGAGAATTGTTATTAGTCTATCTAATACACAGCAAACATTTACAATCTTAAGCAAGGGAGTAAATATTAGTTTCAAATACAAAGTATGTACATCACACTACAAATATCAAACAGAAAAACATATGACAACGCAAGTATACTGTAAGTGCTGGGAGATGGTCTGATAATTACCTCCTAATAATGACTCCTGGGCCCAGGTCATCTCGTCTCTGATCTCTACTGATTGGGGCTCTCCTTATATGGGCCCTCTCCCATTGACTAAAACAGGGAGACTATGATTGGTTACTGTTAGCTCTCTCCTCCCTCCGGGCGTATCTCTTCCAAATATGGGCAATATATTAATTTCCATCACTAGCCCCCCTCCCTACTTGAGTTTAATGATAATTAGATTTGAAGATAAATTTAATTAAACCGAAGTTCGTTAACTTCCCTTGAATGGGGTACTTGGCTATACATCCTGTGGCAAATTACCCCTTAAAATGGATATTGGTTCGTTAACATGGGAGAATACAAACGCCTTTATATAGCTAATGAAGGTGATGCCGCATAGACTACAGGTTTCAAATGTGATTTCTTCCTGGCTTGTTTGAATACTAAGTTAGGTATACAGACAGCACGGCTCCACAGCACCTCGTCCCCCAGCATTCATGTATATCAAAAGGGAACTGTTAAATAGATTTTCTCAGGCCCAGCCTGTCAGCCAAGTTAACCATTCCAGAAAACAATATTTCATTCACACTACACATTCCTTATCCTAAATTATATATACAGATATTCCCAGTTGCTAATGGAGATTACTCATAAACTCCTCATAAGGCAACACCTGCTATCTCCTACTCTTTCCACATTAAGATGATCCATCCCTGAAAACTCATCTGGCCCCCGCCTAACAACTGTACTTTTTATTTTTTCCATCAGCCCATCTCCCACAGTTATTACCTTTTTTGTATCTCTTGATCCTCCCCCTTAGATTGTAAGCTCTAATGAGCAAGGCCCTCTGATTCCTTCTGTATTAAATTGTCTTGTAATTGTACTGTCTGCCCTTATTTTGTAAAGTGCTGCATAAACTGTCAGCGCTATAATAATCCTGTATAATAATAATAATAATAATAATAATAATAATAATTAGGAGCTCTGGAGAAAATTGTCTGCTATTAACACTCCGTTTCTCCGCACGTCACCTGATCACTTTCACAGATTTCTGTATGATAAAGGTCAAAGTTCACTCTTCAGTTTAGGAGAGTTAGGACGCACCCAGGAGCAATGATTTGGTTTGCACGGGAGACTCATATAGAGGACTCCTCAAATGTCCCTCCATGCATAGTCAATATGTCCTATGACATCACACTGACCTCACAGCTTCTCCCAATGTCCCTCCATCCAGAATCAGCACATTCTATGACATCACACTGATTTTATAATGACCCCAAAGCAAAACTATTCAAGAAGTCAGAAAATCCTATTCATTATTAAAGTGATACTAAAGCCTCCTTTTTTTTTTTTTTCTATAGAAATAACAAACATGTTATACTTACCTGCTCTGTGCAGTTGGTTTTTCACAGAGCATCCCAGATCCTCCTCTTCTTGAGACCGTCTTCGGCTCTCCTGGCCCCTCCCTCCTGCCAAGTGCCCCCACAGCAAACAGCTTTCTATGGGGGCACCCGAGCCGCAGATCTGTGTGTCCATTCAGACATGAAACCGCGGTGCGACCCCCCCCATCTGATTGGCTAACTGACTTTGACAGCAGCGGGAGCCAATGTCGCCACTGCTGTGTCTCAGCCAATCAGGAGAGAGAGTCACAGACGGCCGAGGCACTTGTGCACATCGCTGGACCGAGATGGGGCTCAGGTATGTATTAGGGGGGGGCTGCTGCACACAGAAGATTTTTTTATCTTAATGCATAGAATTCACCTTCTGCCTTTACAGTCACTTTAAGTCTATAAAGTTCCAAAACAAAATAAAACAAGACCAGAACCAAAGTGCAGCCAACATAGAGAATGGAATTTTTGATCCAGGAGGCCAAGTTTTATGAGACACCCGGACCCCAAGAATCATAGCAAACACTAAACTGACCATAGAGCTTAAATACATACTGACCTTCATATTACCGCCTGATATCCTCGTCCTATTATTGTACAACCAATACCAATCCAGATAATTCTCTGTTATCTGTCTACAGGGAAACCTTCATAGATGATGGCACCAATAAGCATGGAGGAGGACCGGAGTCACATGACTGAGAAGATACTAAATCTCACCCTGGAGACCATCTACCTGCTGACCGGAGAGGTCAGGAGGATTCTGGGTGGTCACATGACATCACTCTTATCTCTATTAATAATACACAGACCTGACAGGTGGGAAGGATTCTGGGATTCTAACATGATATTCCTATAGGTTCCTCAATACAGAGATTTCCTCTTGTGAAGTCAGGTGATCATATGACCATCACAGTGCCTCCATGTGACTCCCTAAAACCTGAGAGACACAACATGGAGAAGATTCTAGAAGTCACCAAGAAGATGACGGAGGTGCTGACAGGAGAGGTGAGCGGTGCTGGGAATTCTGGGACATAATCCATTAACAGACAAGGGTTGTGTCTGGATGGTGACTATATCACTGTCTATTTCTCCATGGAGGAGTGGGAGTATTTAGAAGGACACAAGGATCTCTACAAGGACGTCATGATGGGCAATCAGCCGCCCCTCACATCACCGGGTAAGAGGAGACTTTATTGTAAAGGAGAGAGCAGTACGGAGGGTCCACCTAGATCCCCCATCATCTGATAAACACATAGAAACAATGTATTCAGTCAGTGTGTGTGTGTTTCCTACAGATGGATCCAGTAATGGGAACCCACCAGAGAGATGTCCCCGTCCTCTGTATTCCCGGGATTCCACACAGGAAGATCACACCATCCCCCACCATCATCAGGTAGATGAGGAACAATCACTGATAGTATCATTAGGATCTGTACATTATCTGCATTGTTACCATTGATGTCATTTTTATTCTATATTCAGAGTGGAAACCTGAGAGATTCTAAAGTTGAAGTTAAAGAAGAGATAAAAGAAGAGGATGATGAGGATGGGGTGATGGAGGAGTCAGAGTTTGTAAAAGAACACAAAGATCTGTACCAGGACACCATGGGGGAGTCATCCAGCTACAGAAACCCACCAGAGAGTTGTCCCCGTCCTCTGTATTCCCGGGATTCCACACAGGAAGATCACACCATCCCTTACTGTTACAAGGTTGGGGGGACGGAGCTTATAGAATATGGACTTGTTGAGGTGAAGTGTCAATTTTTTAAAATGTGATTTCACAATATTGAAGCTCATGTTTTACAGATGACCTTCTCTATTATTTGTCTGTTTTAGGGTGAAGATATAAAAGCTGAGGGTAAAGCAGAAGAAGAGGAGACGTATGTGAGGGATGATCAGCAGACTATGGAGGAGGATGGAATAACGGGGACATTTATAGAGGAGGACACTCCTACAGAGATCAGCACAGGTGGGTCATTAACACTAAATACATTCCTCCACCAATACTGCTCACTGATTGGTCCAGAGTAAGAGTGAGTGAGTGAGTGAAAAACTTGTATAGCGCTAACAAATGCGAACTAAATCGCCTCAAGGCGCTTAGCATCCAGTAGCTTCATGATCCATCAGAAGAGGTGGGTCTTAAGTTTTTTCCTAAAGGCCCGATGGTTTTCTTCCATACGGATATCCGTGGGTAGCGCGTTCCATAGCCGTGGTCCTTGGACTGCAAATCTTCGTTCTCCCTTTGATTTGTAGCGAAATTTGGGGATGTGAAGGAGGTTTTGGTTTGTTGATCGGAGACTGCGTTTGGGGGTGTAATGCTTTATCTTCTCGCATAAATATTGCGGAGCGATTCCTTGTGTGCACTTGTGGGTGAGACAGAGGGTCTTGAATGTGACCCGATCCTTTACGGTTAACCAATGAAGGGTCCTCAGTGCAGGGGTGATGGATTCCCAGGTTTTTTTTCCTGTTATCAGTCTGGCTGCCGTGTTCTGGACGACTTGTAGGCGTGACATTTGGTATTTGGGTAGTCCGAGGTAGAGGGAGTTTGCGTAGTCGAGTCGGGAGTTGATAATTGATCCAACTACTACTGCTGTGTCCTCTCCTGGGATGAAGGGAATGAGTCTACGCAGCAGGCGGAGGAGATAATGAGATCTGCTGATTACTGATCCTATTTGAGCGTCCATCGACATCTCTGAGTCAAAGATGACTCCGAGACTTTTGACTTTGGTGCTCGGGGTGATGGTCTGTCCGAGAATGGTGGGTGGTGTCCAAGAGGTTTTAGTTTTTGTCTTTCGGTTAGCGTGGAGGAGAAGCAGTTCTGTTTTGGATCCGTTGAGTTTAAGTGAACTCTCAGTCATCCAATCATCGATCAATGTGAGGCACTTTTCCAATCCGTGATATTGGTCTTTTTTTCCAGTGATACGAAAGTAGAGTTGGGTGTCGTCCGCGTATGAGTGGTAGCATAAGTCCTGTTTGCTAATGATTTTTAGGAGTGGGCGGAGGTAGATGTTAAAGAGCAGGGGTGACAGTGGTGATCCTTGAGGGACTCCGCAAGAAATTGCGCGAGTTTCAGAGGTGAAGGCTCCTAATTTCACTGTCTGAGAACGATTCTCAAGAAAGGAAGCGAACCAAGGAAGGTCAGGGTCTGCGACTCCTGCTACTTCTTTAAGACGAATGAGTAGAGTTTTGTGGTCTACTGTGTCGAACGCTGCACTGAGGTCCAGCAGCACCAGGAGACATGATTCTCCGTCATCTGTGGCTTCGTGGACGTCATCCCATATTTTGAGAAGTGCTGTTTCTGTGCCATGGCCTGGGCGGAAGCCTGATTGTAGTGGATCCAAGAGTTTGTAAGTGTCCAAATGGCCTTGTAGCTGTTGTACTACTGCTTTCTCCATGATCTTGGAAATGGTGTTGAGGCTTGTTACCGGTCTGCGGTAATTTGGGTCCTTAGGGTCAAGATTGGGTTTCTTTAGAGGAGGGGTTTGATTATACCTTGCTTGAGGGAGTTCGGAACCATACCTTCTTTGAATGATAGATTTACGATGTGTGTAATGGTAGGAGCTAAAATGTCGGTACATTCTTTCAGGAGTTTTGTGGGAATTATGTCATTTGACGATGTAGTGTCTCTGAGGCTTCTGATGATGTTTTTGGTGGTGTCAATGGTGATCGGGACCAGCGAAAATTTTGCTAGTTGTATAATGTTCGTATTGATTTTCTCTGTTTGCTTTGGCTGTGTGAAGTTGGTTGTTTCTTTCTGTTGAATTATTTCCCGAATATTTTCGATTTTGTCGATAAAAAAATCCGATAGCTCATTGCAGAACTCTTGGGTTTCGTTTGCTGGAGGCTCTAGACAGGTAGGGTTCATGGTCCGAGTGACCAGTTTGAAGAGTTCACGAGGCCGGTTTAGGGCTTTTTTTATGGTGTTTGAGAAATGTTCCTTTTTTGCTTTAAAAATTGCTTTGTGATATTTCTTAGTGAGTGCTTTGTAGTTTGTGTGGTTTTCCTCCGTTTGGGTTTCTTCTCCAGGCTCCTTCAGCTCTTTTGCGTTCTTGCTTCAGTAGCGTAAGAGTGTCACTAAACCAGCCCGAGTTGTTTTTACGGATGTGTGCTCTGCGTCTCGGAGCGACTGTGTCCGCTGTTTGTAGTAATATTTTGTTTAAGGAGTTGAGTGTTTGTTCCGTTGAGCGGTTATGCTTTAGCGTTCCTATTTTCTTTGATAGAGTGGTTTTGAAAAGTTTTGAGTGTAGTTTCTTCTGAGATCTTGTCCAGTATGTTTTTGTTGAGTCTTCCGGTTTTTGGGAGATGGTGCTGGTGGTAAATTTGAATTTGATAGCGTTGTGGTCCGTCCATGGTAACGGCATGTTGTCCAGTATGTTGATGTCCATATTTTGTTTGAAGATGAGGTCAAGAATGTGACCCGATCCATGCGTGGGTGCATTTATCAGTTGCTGCAACCCTAGTTCTTCCAATTGGTTGATACAGGCGGTGGCGATGGGGTCCTGAGTGGCGTTAGCCCAGAGGTTAAAGTCCCCGAGTAGTAAAAACGTTTTGGTTTTTAAAGTGTATGTCGAGAAGAATTCGGTGAAGGGTGTGAGGAGATTTGTCTTCGGTCCTGGTGGTCTGTAGCATAGCAGTATGTGAATGGTGTCATGGGGTGTTGTTTGGAGTTGCAGGGTGAGTGTTTCCATGAATGGCAATGAGTTCTGTAGGGGTTGGTTTGGTAAGAGAGAGGTGCGATTTGAAGATAACTGCTAGGCCTCCTCCTCTTTTGTCCTATTCTGTGCTCAGTTAGGATGCGGTAGTTCCCAGGTACTAGTTCCGTTAGGACGGTGTTACAATCCGGTGTTAGCCAGCTTTCCGTGATAAGGAGGCAATCTATGTCGTTTTGCGTGATGAAATCGTGAATTTCCTGTCTGTGCTTGACTGCCGATCTGGTGTTAATCAAGGCGCATGATAAATCTTTTTGGGTGGCGGTTGGAAGTGTTTGGGCGGTATTCCTTAGCCTGCGGAGGGTGTCCGCTGAGTATTTAAAGATGCACATGATGGGAGGAAAAGGTGATGGGGATGATGGATGGGGCCCAATGACCTAAACCGCCCTCCCGTTGGTCCAGAAGAAGGCAAAAACCACCAGCCGAGTCTGGCCAATTGCTGCAGCAGGGGAAAAATTCCTTCCTGACCCCCCGAGGGGCGATCGGGTAAACCCTGGATCAACTCGCTACTAGTTGGTGGTGCCCCGATGTACTTACCCAGTCGGCACACGCGGGCCTGCTGGAGAGAGACTCGGGGAGGGTGTAGAGTGATGGCCGGAGCTAGGCCACAGCCACGGTCTGTCCTGCAGTTCTAACAGTCTAGAAATGGGCGCCCGGATGGCGGCAGGTGGCAGTCGGCGGCTGTGGGTGAAGCGGTGGTGAGCTGGGGGATCTGAGCTTGGGGAGAGTGGGGTCCCGTGGAAGCCGCAGGTCGTCAGGTTAACGTTTGCTGGAGGAGCGAAACGCCAGAGTCCAAGGGGGTTCCTGTATGGCCAGAGCTCCTGCCACACACGTCCGTTACGCTTGACCATATGTGTGGATTGCTCTGTGAAGCGATGAGGTCAGGGCTCCTGTCACACACGTCCGCTTCCCTGGACCGTGCGTGCGGATTGCTCTGCGAAGTGGTGAGCCTCGGGGGCCTATCGCACACGTCCGTTATGCTTGGCCGTGTGTGTGGGTCTGGGGAGATCGCGTAGTGGCGGCGGTCGATGCTGTAGGTTGGGGCAGCCTGAGTACGTCGGGGGGGGGGGGGGGCGATCAGTCATAAGTAGTAGAGTTATTGAAGAGTATTGTGAAGATAGTAATGGGGGTGGGGTGGGGAATTAGTAGGAATAGAGAGAAAAAATAAGTTTTTTTTTTTTTTTGTCAGTGTTGGGGGAAAGGCTCTGGGTGTATCAAGATGGCCGCTACTTACTGGGCCGAATATCCATTTCGTCCTCCCGGCTGCCTTTTGTGAGCGACCCAGTGGGAGCCACAGGCAAGTGACCCGTGAGTGGATGCGATCCGGTAGTTATCCCGGGTCAGAATATTCCAGGGGGCCGGGAGAGGAGTTTGAGGGCTGAGGTGGGTGTCCCAAGATGGCCGCCGCGGCCGGGTCTAGGCCGAAGCCGCGGTCTATCCTGCTGGGCAGGTAGCAGCTAGTGCTGCTTCGGGGCCTGCTGACTCCTCTGGGGGGCTCCGCGAGTGGGTGAGTGCCGTAGGGTGGCTCCTTGGATGATCCGGATGCTGGAAGGGGGATCGAATGTGGCTAGGCCGCAGCCACGGACTTTCCTGTCGGCGGCTGCGGGTGGAGGGGGGTTCCGCCGGCGGCGGATGAATGGCCTCGGTGGCGGGTGGAGGGCTCGGATGTAGCTCGGTGAGCTAGGCCAGGGGTGCAGCCGGTCTGTGAAGGAGGCACCAGAGGGGGGGACCGTGGGATGAGTGATGTTAGGCCGCAGCCTCGGACTTGCCCGGCGGCGGCTGTGGGAGGAGGTGTCTGGCGGGGGGCTCGTGTGGATTGGGGTCCCGCTGGGGGGGAAGAGAACCGGGGGGACAAGGGTGAGAGCAAGGGGGGACAAGGGTGAGAGCAGGGGAGAGAGCCAGGGGGAAAATAGGGGAGGGCAGGGGGGAGAGTCCTGGGGAGAGAAGCAATGCAGCCCTGGAAGTCAGGAGCTAGGTACACACGTCCTCTCTGTCTGGCAACAATTCAGAACTCGATGAGCACAGATAGAGTAGGACGGGGACTGGGTGATATCAGCCTGTAATCCTCTGGTCACTTTTTTGAGCTGTGTTCCCCGTACTGTATTCCTGTATTTCTATTTCTTTTTCGTACATCACGGGACACAGAGCGACTTAGTCATTACTAATGGGTTATATAGATTACCTTCAGGTGTTGGCACTGGCCAATTCCAAACCGGAAGTACCCTCCCCTATATAAGCCCCTCCCATCCGGGAGCACCTCAGTTTTTTGCCAGTGTCTAAGGTGTTGGCCAAAGAGTAACATGTGTTTTCACTGGGCTTGCGTACAGGTTCTTTTGGGCCTTAGTAAGCTGTTCCGGATCCCACCAAAAAAGCTTCATAGCTAAACGGTCGGTACCCGGGCCTTGCAGCAGAAGAGCAAGGTTTTGCCTGTAATGCCTCTCTTAGGAGGGCTGGACCCTGGGATCCAGAGCTCTGGTCATACCCACGACCAAGATGTTGTCTGTGCAGGGTGCTATACAGGTCCAGGGGAGTGGAATCCTTGGGAACCCGGTCCCTGAAGGTTTAATTACAATGCCTGCCGTGATAGGTGAAGTTTGGACTTCTGTGGACCAAACAAAGTCCTGCGGCGGGGATCAGGTAAGTGGGGGCCCCCAGGAACTTGGTTCTATTGGGGGACCCCCAAGCCTAATTTGTCTTTCTGTCTGTTACCTAACGGTATTCCCGCTAATATCTGTGTATGCCTGTAACTACTGAAAATGTAAAATTTTAATAGTAGTCAAGAAAAAAAAAAAAAAAAAAGGGACCGCGGTACCTGTGTTAAACCACTAGAGGCCGCTGTAGTCCATTTTTTTTGTCATGTGGATCTTTGGTTTTCTCAAGTCAAAAGATCCAGGCAGTTGGTAAGTTTTTCTGTGGGAATCCACTTCCTCTGCCCTGTTGCTGCGCTCATCCACCGCACAGGCCCTCCGGCAAAAAGGGCCCTGGCTCCTAGTCCCTGTTTGATTTAGAAAAGGGCGCCACGGGCGCGCGCGCGGGCGCGTGCACGCGCCTCCTATGAAAAAAAAGGGGCGGGGCGGGTGGATGACGCTCGATGCGTGCCGCGGCGCTTCTGCGTATGTGCAGGCGTCCCAGCATGGTTAAAAGACACAGTACAAGTGTCAGCTGGATGCAAACAGAGCTAGCAACAAACAGTGGCACACAGAGGCGGTTGATGCAGGCATCCCCATAGAAAGGCACTTTAGTGGACACCAGCTGGTATATAGCAGCAACTGTGTTAGACTATTACCAGCAAAAATTGGTGTATGACGACGGGAATACCTCAGCTTTGTGCTTAAAGGATATGTCGTCCAGACGCTCCGGAAATAGGTCTTCCAGGAAGCCAAAGGGGTCTCCATCGGGCTCTGAGGATATTGGGCATGCTTGTACTGCACCAATCTCCCCTGAGAATTCAGAGGTCAGTAGCCGTAGAAACCCCACAGGAGTGCCTGGTGCTGCGGCTGTCCCCAGTCCACCTGCTCCTGTATATATAACAGAGGAGGTTTTATCCTCAACTCTGGGAGGATTGGAAGAGAGATTAACAGCATTGATCGCTGCTTCCCTGTCACAGGAAAAGCGCGTCCGATCTCCGTCTCCTCCTTCAGAGTGCCTGTTAGTGGAGGAACAGCCCCACACAGAGATCGACCTACCTGAAGGGGATCAGGATGAGGTTGATTCAGTTATGGAGGAATCAACAGTGGAAGAACCTTTCTCAGCATCTCAGGCTGAAAGATTATGGGTTCAGTCTCTGACTAACATGGTCCGATCAGCATTTAAAATGCCTCTGGCGGAACCACCATCCACTATGGTTTCCTCGCTGGGGTCGCTAAAAGCTCCCCAGGCTGTCTGTTCCTTCCCAATCCACCCTTTATTAGAAGGGCTTATTTACCAGGATTGGGAGCATCCTGATAAAATATTTGCTCCCCCCAAGAGATTTCCGGTGATCTATCCCATGGAGGATAAGTTCATAAAAAAATGGAGGGTCTCTACAGTGGACGCAGCCATCTCTTCTGTTAACAAATCACTGACATGTCCAGTAGATAATGTTCCAATGTTCAAAGACCCAATAGATAAAAAATTGGAGTCTTTACTAAAATCTGCTTTCTCTACAGCAAGCATGGTGACACAACCTGCGGTAGCAGCGATTGGAGTCTGCCAAGCAGTGAAAGATCAGTTGAAACAAGTCTTAAGGGACTTACCAGATCAGCAGGCTCTTGCCCTAGCTGACCTGCCTAGAGCCTTGTGTTTTGCGGTGGACGCCATAAAGGATACAATCCAACAGGCCTCCCGCTTTACGCTGTCTATAGTACATATGCTTAGGCTTCTGTGGCTCAAAAACTGGTCTGCTGAAGCTCCCTGTAAAAAACTGCTGGTTAGCTTCCCATTTCATGGAGAACGCTTATTTGGAGAAATAAAATAAAAATAGTGTACCTGCGCTTAAGATGTAGTGCAAGGGTGTGACACCTCGCAGTGAACAAAATAAATAAATGTGAAGAGCTGCAGCCCCCCTAATGGGACCTTTAAAAAAGATCCTAACAGTAAAGAAGTATATTTAATTGGGGTATGGCGCTGCTCCCTAACCCTAATGAAAGGGTCAGTAATCCTAAGTGATTGCTAAATGCTCAAAAGTAAATTGTAAATAATATATACTACAAAAAGTGAACAATTATAATCAGTCCACCTTTCAACAATGGTGTTGACACTAGATGCATGAAACCAACATCACCATCAGATACACCACGGTGAACATAGAGACACCCAGAAACAAAGTGTAGTGTCAAACTAATTATATGTTAGTATACAAAAAATACAAGACTGTATCATTAAGACCACAGTTTAGTGCAATACATCTATACACATTGATAAGATCCAAATGTGATAAGTGCACGTTAGCTCCAGATAGAAGCTCCAATCTGCAGCTGCAGATACCTATCTCTGCCAGATAGCAACACAGTCCAAAATTAGTATGCACACAGACAGTAAAAAACAGTCTTCTTCATAAAATTCAAAAGTAAACGTTCTGCTCTTCATTTAGATGTCAGTGTCCCCCACATGTGTCCCCATTCACCAGATCCTTTAACCCCTACAGGGGTAAACAGCTCAAAGGGATATCCGGATCACACGTCCACAGGGGAGATATCAGCTGGGCTAGTTCTTCCTATAATTTGTGAAGTTCCATGGAAGGGAGGATTCCCAATTACCTCATAGGTGCAGACAAAACGAGAGAGAGGCTTCCATAGTGCAGATGAAAAAAACTTCCGGCTTTATTAAAAAAATATATTTAAAAACATACAATGCAGCAAAGTCTGCAATAGACAAGCTACACGCCAAAGGAACAAACAAAAATAAAAATGAACAGCACAGCAGTCCTCAATTTGGTCAGTACCAGCTGGTAACGCTGCATGCGTTGCAAATGCGTTCCAGCAGTACTTCCGGATCAGCGTGGTATGCGTATGACGTAGCTCCGCCTTACGCGTTTCACGAAACGCGTAAGGCGGAGCTACGTCATACGCATACCACGCTGATCCGGAAGTACTGCTGGAACGCATTTGGAACGCATGCAGCGTTACCAGCTGGTACTGACCAAATTGAGGACTGCTGTGCTGTTCATTTTCATTTTTGTTTGTTCCTTTGGCGTGTAGCTTGTCTATTGCAGACTTTGCTGCATTGTATGTTTTTAAATATATTTTTTTAATAAAGCCGGAAGTTTTTTTCATCTGCACTATGGAAGCCTCTCTCTCTTTTTGTCTGCACCTATGAGGTAATTGGGAATCCTCCCTTCCATGGAACTTCACAAATTATAGGAAGAACTAGCCCAGCTGATATCTCCCCTGTGGACGTGTGATCCGGATATCCCTTTGAGCTGTTTACCCCTGTAGGGGTTAAAGGATCTGGTGAGTGGGGACACATGTGGGGGACACTGACATCTAAATGAAGAGCAGGACGTTTACTTTTGAATTTTATGAAGAAGACTGTTTTTTACTGTCTGTGTGCATACTAATTTTGGACTGTGTTGCTATCTGGCAGAGATAGGTATCTGCAGCTGCAGATTGGAGCTTCTATCTGGAGCTAACGTGCACTTATCACATTTGGATCTTATCAATGTGTATAGATGTATTGCACTAAACTGTGGTCTTAATGATACAGTCTTGTATTTTTTGTATATTAACATATAATTAGTTTGACACTACACTTTGTTTCTGGGTGTCTCTATGTTCACCGTGGTGTATCTGATGGTGATGTTGGTTTCATGCATCTAGTGTCAACACCATTGTTGAAAGGTGGACTGATTATAATTGTTCACTTTTTGTAGTATATATTATTTACAATTTACTTTTGAGCATTTAGCAATCACTTAGGATTACTGACCCTTTCATTAGGGTTAGGGAGCAGCGCCATACCCCAATTAAATATGCTTATTTGGAGAAGATCTGGACAAATATATCCAGAAAATTTCTGCCGGTAAAAGTTCACTCTTACCGGTTAAGAACAAGGGTAGAAGTCCTTCTTTTAAGAGGCCTACTTCTCCAGTCCCGGGCACATCGGCTGTGAAGCAGTTCCGACGGCCTCCGCGGTCAAATTCAGGGGGCAGAAATCAGGGACAACCACAGGGTAACAAGAAGCCCTGGATCAAGAGAGGTACAAAACCTCCCCCCAAGGCATGAAGCGTTGCCCCCACTCAATCGGGTGGGGGGAAGACTTCAGTTGTTCACAGAGACCTGGCGGGACACCATCAGAGACAGATGGGTGCTCTCCGCAGTAAGTCTGGGATACAAGTTGGAGGTAAAAGGCACTCCTCCTGCCCAATTTATGAGGTCAAACGTGCCAAGAGATCCCCAGAAGAGAGGATCCCTCCTTCTGGCACTAGAACAACTATTACTCCAAGGTGTAATCATGAAGGTTCCCCTGGAAGAAAGCGGATTCGGGTTTTACTCGAACCTTTTCACAGTCCCCAAACCAAAATGGGGACGTGAGGCCCATATTAAATCTAAAAGGGCTAAACAAGTTCCTAAATATCAGGACTTTTCGGATGGAGTCGATCCGATCGGTGGCCACCGCCCTACAAGGGCAGGAATGGTTAGCCTCGATCGACATAAAGGATGCTTATCTGCATATTCCCATCTTTCCGGCCCACCAGAAATTTCTACGCTTTGCAGTAGAAGGGCGCCATTTTCAGTTCAGAGCCTTACCTTTCGGTCTGGCCACAGCACCACGAGTGTTCACAAAAATTCTGGCCCCATTATTGGCCAATCTGAGAACACAGGGTGTAACGATAATGGCATATCTAGACGACCTGCTACTAATAGACCACTCAGTGGAAAAGCTGGAAGTAGCTATTCACAAGACAATCAAGTATCTGGAATATCACGGTTGGATTATCAACCGGGACAAGTCAGCTCTAAGACCAGTCAAAAGTCTGGAATACTTAGGGCTAAGGCTGGATTCAAATCAGAGAAAGATTTTCTTACCTCCAGAGAAGGTGTCGTCTTTAAAAGATTTGACCGACTTAGTGGGTACAAAAAGAAAACCATCCATACGCCTCTGCATGAGGCTGCTGGGAAAAATGGTGGCTTCATTCGAAGCGGTACCCTACGGTCAATTCCATTCAAGGAATTTGCAAAGGGCCATACTGTCAGCCTGGAACAAAAAAGTTCAGGCTTTAGACTTACCAATGTCCCTGTCCCCTTCCGTTCGCAAGAGCCTCCATTGGTGGTTGGTGCCCCAGAATCTGGAAAAAGGGAAACCCTTCAGTCCGGTTTCTTGGAAGGTAGTCACTACAGATACCAGCCTCATAGGCTGGGGGGCAGTACTGGAGCAATGGTCTCTCCAGGGCAAGTGGTCAGAAGCAGAAAAGGCCCTGCCCATCAATCTCTTAGAGATACGAGCAGCCCGGTATGCCCTAGTAGCATGGACATCCAAACTCCAAGGGTCCCCTGTCAGAATTCAATCAGACAATGCCACAGCAGTGGCATATATCAATCACCAGGGTGGCACCAGGAGTCGTGCAGCCCAGAGGGAAGCAAATTGCATCCTGGAGTGGGCAGAAAAATATGTCCCAGCCATATCCGCGGTTTTCATCCCAGGAGTGGAAAATTGGAGAGCGGACTTTTTAAGTCGCCAACAATTATGCCCGGGGGAATGGTCTCTTCACCCCGAGGTTTTCCAGGCAATATGCCAGCGGTGGGGAACACCGGATGTAGATCTGCTAGCATCCAGATTCAACGCAAAGGTGGACAGATTTGTGTCTCGCACAAGGGATCCTCTAGCTTGCGGCTCGGATGCCCTAGTGTTCCCTTGGGATCAGTTCAAGCTGATATATGCATTCCCACCGCCACAATTGTTACCGCGATTACTCCGCAGAATCAGGGTAGAAAAGAAACCAGTGATTCTGGTGGCTCCAGCGTGGCCCCGAAGGGCATGGTACGCGGAGATTGTAAAAATGTCAGTGAGGAGTCCTTGGACCCTCCCACATCGTCCGGACCTGCTGTCGCAGGGACCGATATACCACCCTTCCTTACCAGCCCTAGGTTTGACGGCCTGGCTATTGAAGCCCACATTCTGAAAAAGAGAGGGCTCTCTAATTCTGTGGTATCTACCATGATCAATGCCAGGAAGCCGGTATCCAGGCAGATCTATTATAGGATCTGGAAAGCGTACATTACGTGGTGTGAGGCCAAGAAATGGCATCCACGTAAGTACGTGATAGGGAGGATTTTGGACTTCCTACAGTGGGCTGTAGATAGGAAGCTGGCCTTGAGTACTATCAAGGGTCAGATTTCGGCCTTGTCAATATTTTTTCAAAGGCCCTTGGCTTCGCATTCACTAGTCAAAGCCTTTATACAAGGAGTGATGCGTATTAGTCCTCCGGTTAATATTCCCATATGTCCATGGGATCTAAACTTGGTTCTGTCGGTTCTACAGAAACAACCGTTTGAACCATTGCAACACATTTCCTTGGTTCTTCTCACCAGGAAATTGATTTTCTTAGTAGCCGTTTGTTTGGCTAAAAGAGTATCGGAATTAGCCGCCTTGTCCTGTAAGGAGCCATATCTGGTTGTCCATAAGGACAGAGTAGTATTACGTCCTCATCCAGCCTTTCTTCCTAAGGTGGTATCGAGGTTTCATTTGAACCAAGATGTGGTTCTTCCTTCTTTTTTCCCCAAACCTAGCTCGGTAGAGGAAAAGTTATTACATTCCTTGGATGTAGTAAGAGCAGTTAAAGCTTATCTAAAAGCCACTGCTCAGATTCGCAGAACGGATACTTTGTTTATTCTGCCGGAAGGCCCTAAAAAGGGTCAGGCAGCATCAAAATCCACTTTAGCCAAGTGGATTCGACAGGTCATAATACAAGCCTATGGCTTGAGAAAGAGACCGCCTCCGTTCAAAGTTAGGGCGCACTCCACAAGAGCAGTTGGAACTTCATGGGCAGTGCATCACCAGGCCTCCCTGGCTCAAGTATGTAAGGCCGCAACATGGTCTTCGGTACACACGTTTACTAGATTCTACCAGGTAGACGTTAGAAGTCAGGAGGATGTCGCCTTTGGGCGCAGTGTGTTGCAGGCCGCAAAAGATCCTCATGCCTGATGGCGCCCAGCTTATGTATCCCTCCCCTCATTTGGCATTGCTTTGGGACGTCCCATTAGTAATGACTAAGTCGCTCTGTGTCCCGTGATGTACGAAAAAGAAAAAGGGATTTTTATAACAGCTTACCTGTAAAATCCTTTTCTTGGAGTACATCACGGGACACAGAGCTCCCACCCCTCTTTTTGGGACACTTATTGCTTGGCTACAAAACTGAGGTGCTCCCGGATGGGAGGGGCTTATATAGGGGAGGGTACTTCCGGTTTGGAATTGGCCAGTGCCAACACCTGAAGGTAATCTATATAACCCATTAGTAATGACTAAGTCGCTCTGTGTCCCGTGATGTACTCCAAGAAAAGGATTTTACAGGTAAGCTGTTATAAAAATCCCTTTTTCTTTCTCGTACATCACGGGACACAGAGCGACATAGTCATTACTAATGGGTTATATAGATACCGTCAGGTGCTGGCACTGGCAACTTCCAAAACCGGAAGTACCCTCCCCTATATAAGCCCCTCCCATCCGGGAGCACCTCAGTTTTTTGCCAGTGTCTAAGGTGTTGGCCAAGAAGAAACATGTGTTTTTCACTGAGCTTGCGTACAGGTTCTTTTGGGCCTCAGTAAGCTATTCCGGATCCGACCAAAAAAGCTTCATAGCTAAACGGTCGGTACCCGGGCCTTGCAGAGAAGAGCAAGGTTTTGCCTGTAATGCTTCTCTTAGGAGAGCTGGACCCTGGGATCCAGAGCTCTGGTCATACCCACGACCAAGATGTTTTCTGTGCAGGGTGCTATACAGGTCCAGGGGAGTGGAATCCTTGGGAACCCGGTCCCTGAAGGTTTGATTACAATGCCTGCCGTGATAGGTGAAGTTTGGGCTTTTGTGGACCAAACAAAGTCCTGCGGCGGGGAACAGGTAAGTGGGGGCCCCCAGGAACTTGGTTCTATTGGGGGACCCCCAAGCCTAATTTGTCTTTCTGTCTGTTACCTAACGGTATTCCCGCTAATATTCTGTGTATGCCTGTTACTACTGAGAAAATGTAAAAATTTTAATAGTAGGCAAGGAAAAAAAAAAAAAAATGTAAGACCGCGGTACCTGTGTTAGACACTAGAGGCCGCTATGGTTCTTTTTCTTGTAATGTGGATTTTTTTCTTCCAGAATCAAATCCAGGCAGTTGGTATGTTCTCTCCTGGGAAGCTGTCTCCTCTGCCCTGTTGCTGCGCTCATCCATCCCCGGGCCCTGCGGCAAAGGGACCCTGGCTCCCATCTAGCTCCTTGTTGTTTTCAAAAAAGGCGCCGAAGGCGCACGTGCCCGCGCGCGTGCGCGTGCACGCGCCTCTATTCATAGAGGCGATCTGGAAAAAGGGGCGGAGCGGGTGGATGACGCTCAGGTGTGCGCCGCAGCGCTACTGCGCATGTGCGGGCGTCCAGCGTGTTTTAAAGCACATTATAGCTGGCTGTTGAAGTGCATAGACAGACCTAGCAACAATATAAAGGCACATAGAGGCGGTTGATGCAGGCATCCCCTAGAAAGGCACTTTAGTAGACACCAACTGTGATATAGCAGCAATTGTGCTAGACTATTCTCAGTAAAAGTGGTGTATTACGGCTGGAATACCTCAGCTTTAGGCTTAGGAATATGCCGTCCAGAAGCTCCGGAACTGAATCTTCCAGGAAGCGAAGGGGGTCTCATCGGGCTCTGAGGATCTTGGGCATACTTCTGCTGCACCAGTCTCCCCTGAAGTTCAGAGGTAAGTGACCGTAGAGACCCCGCAGGGGTACTTGGTACTGTGGCTGTCCTCAGTTCACCTGCTCCTGTGTATGTAACAGAGGAGGTTTTTTCCTCAGCTCTGGGAGGATTAGAGAGAGATTGTCAACATTAATCGCTGCCTCCCTGTCAGGGAAAGCACGCCCGATCTCCGTCTCCTCCTTCAGAGTGCCTGTTAGCAGAGCAACAGTCCCATACAGGGATCGACCTGCCTGAAGGGGATCAGGATAAGGTTGATTCTGTTATAGAGGAGTCAACAGTGGGGGAACCTTTTTCTCAGCATCTCAAGCTGAAAGATTATGGGTTCAGTCTCTGACTAACATGGTCCGATCAGCATTTAAAAATGCACCTTGCGGAACCATCAACCACTACTGTATCCTCGTTGGGGTCGCTAGAAGCCCCCAGACTGTCTGTTCTTTTCCACTTCACCCTTTACTGAAAGGGCTCATTTACCAGGATTGGGAACGTCCTGAGAAAATATTTATTCCCCCAAGAGATTTCCGGTGGTCTATCCCATGGAGGATAAGTTCATCAAAAAAAAAAAAATGGAAGGTCCCTACAGTGGACGCAGCCATCTCTTGTATGTATAAATCACTGACATGTCCAGTGGATAATGTCCAAATGTTCAAGAACCCAATAGATAAAAGATTGGAGTCCTTATGAAAGTCTGCTTCTTTCTACAGCAAGCTTGGTGACACAACCAGCAGTAGCAGCTATTGGGGTCTGCTAAGCAGTGAAGGATCAGTTGAAACAGGTCTTGAGGGACTTGACAGATCAGCAGGCTTTGCCCTAGCTGATCTACCTAGAGCCTTAGGCTTTGCGGTTGACGCCATAAAGGATTCAGTCCATCAGGCCTCCCGCCTTACGCTGTCTATAGTACATATGCGTAGGCTCCTATGGCTCAACAACTGGTCTGCTGAAGCTCCCTGTAAAGAATGGCTGGTTAGCGTCCCATTTCATGGTGAACGCTTATTCAGGGAAAACCTGGACAAATATATCCAGAAAATTTCCAGCGGTAAAAATATGCTCTTGCCGGTTAAAAACAGAGTTAGAGGTCCCTCTTTAAGAGGCCTGCTTCTCCAGTCCCTGAGGCATCGGCTGTGTAACAGTTCCGACGGCCTCCTCGGTCAATTCCCGGGGGTAAAAAAACAGGGACAATAGCAGGGTAATGAGAAACCCTGGGTCAGGGGAGGTACAAAACCTCCCCCAAAGTTAAATTCATTGAAGGGTTGCCCCCACTCAGTCGGGTGGGGGGAGGACTCCAGTTGTTCGCAAGAGACCTGGCGGGACACGATCAAGACAGATAGGTGCTCCCCGCAGTATGTTTGGGATACAGTTTGGAGTTAAAAGACTCTCCTCCTTCCCATTTTTAGGTCAAACGTGCCAAGGGATCCCCGGAAGAGAGAGTCCCTCCTGTTGGCACTAGAACAACTATTGCTCCAAGGAGTAATTATGGAGGTTCCCCTGGAAGAATGAGGGTTCGGGTTTTACTCAAACCTCTTTACAGTCCCGAAGCAAACGCGGACGGGAGGCCCATATTAATTCTAAAAAGGGCTATACAAATTCCTGTATATCAGGACTTTCCGATGGAGTCGATCCGATCGGTGGCCACTGCCCTACAAGGGGGAGGATTGGTTAGCCGCGATCGACATCAAAGATGCTTATTTGCACATTCCCATCTTTCCAGTCCACCAAAAATTTCTACGCTTTGCAGTAGAAGGGCGCCATTTTCAGTTCAGAGCCTTACCCTTCGGTTTGGCCACAGCACCACGAGTGTTTACAAAAATTCTGGCCCTTTATTGGCCAATCTAAGAACACAAGGTGTAATGATAATGGCATATCTAGATGACTTGTTGCTGATAGACCACTCAGTGAAAAAACTAGACGTGGTCGTTCACAAGACAATCAAGTATCTGGAATCTCACGGTTGGATTATCAACCGAGACAAGTCAGCCCTAAAAACCAGTCAAAAGTCTGGAATACTTGGGGCTAAGGTTGGATTCAGGCCAAAGAAAAATATTCTTGCCTCGAGGAAAGGTGTTGTCTTTGAAAGATTTGATCCACTTAGTGGGTACAAAAAAGACAGCCGTCCATACGCCTGTGCATAAGGCTGCTGGGAAAAATGGTGGCATCATTCGAAGCAGTACCCTACGGTCAATTCCATTCAAGGAATTTGCAAGGGGCCATACTGTCGGCCTGGAACAAAAAAGTTCAGGCCCTAGACTTACAATGTCCTTGTCCCCTTCCGTTCGCAAGAGCCTCCGTTGGTGGTTGGTTCCCCAGAATCTGGAAAAAAGGAAATCCTTCAGTCCGATTTCTTGGAAGGTGGTCACTACAGATGCCAGCCTTATAGGCTGGGGAGCAGTACTGGAGCAATAGTCTCTCCAGGGCAGATGGTTGGATGCAGAAAAGGCCCTGCCCATCAATCTCTTAGAGATACGAGCAGCCCGGTATGCCCTAGTAGCATGGACATCCAAACTCCAAGGGTCCCCTGTCAGAATTCAATCAGACAATGCCACAGCAGTGGCATATATCAATCATCAGGGGGGCACCAGGAGTCGTGCAGCCCAGAGGGAAGTAAATTACATCCTGAAATGGGCAGAAAGATATTTCCCAGCCATATCTGCGGTATTCATTCCAGGAGTGGAGAATTGGAAGGCGGACTTTCTAAGTCGCCAGCAATTATGCCCAGAGGAAGGGTCCCTTCACCCCGAGGTTTTCTGGACAATATGTCAGCGGTGGGGAACATCAGATGTAGATCTTCTAGCATCCAGATTCAACGCAAAGGTGGACAGGTTTGTCTCTCGGACAAGGGATCCCCTAGCTTGCGGCTCGGATGCCCTAGTGTTCCCTTGGGATCAGTTCAAGCTGATATATGCATTCACACCGCCACAATGGTTACCTCGATTACTCCGCAGAATCAGGGTAGAAAAGAAACCAGTGATTCTGGTGGCTCCAGCGTTTCCCCGAAGAGCGTGGTACGTGGAGATTGTAAAATGTCAGTGGAAAGTCCTTGGACTCTCCCACATCGTCCGGACCTGCTTTCGCAAGGACCGATATACGACCCTTCCTTACCAGCCATAGGTTTGACGGCCTGGCTATTGAAGCCCACATTCTAAAAAAGAGAGGGCTCTCTAATTCTGTGGTATCTACCATGATCAATGCCAGGAAGCCGGTATCCAGGCAGATCTACTATAGAATCTGGAAGGCGTACATCGCCTGGTGTGAGGCCAAGAAATGGCATCCACGTAAATACGTAATAGGTAGGATTCTGGACTTCCTACAATGGGCTGTAGATAGGAAGCTTGCCTTGAGTACTATCAAGGGTCAGATTTCGGCCTTGTCAATATTTTTTCAAAGGCCCTTGGCTTCGCATTCACTAGTCAAAGCCTTTATACAAGGAGTGATGCGTATTAGTCCTCCGGTTAATATTCCCATATGTCCATGGGATCTAAACTTGGTTCTGTCGGTTCTACAGAAACAACCATTTGAACCATTACAGCATATTTCTTTGGTTCTTCTCACCAGGAAATTGATTTTTCTAGTAGCCGTTTGTTCGGCTAAAAGAGTGTCGGAATTAGCAGCTATGTCCTGTAAGGAGCCATATCTGGTTATCCATAAGGATAGAGTAGTGTTACGCCCTCATCCAGCCTTTCTTCCTAAGGTGGTATCGAGGTTTCATTTGAACCAAGATGTGGTTCTTCCTTCTTTTTTCCCCAAACCTACTTCGGTAGAGGAAAAGTTATTGCATTCTTTGGATGTAGTAAGAGCAGTTAAAGCTTATCTAAAAGCCACTGCTCAGATTCGCAGAACGGATACTTTGTTTATTCTGCCGGAAGGCCCCAGAAAGGGTCAGGCAGCGTCAAAATCTACTTTAGCGAGTGGATTCGACAGGTCATAATACAAGCCTATGGCTTGAGAAGGAGACCGCCTCCGTTCAAAGTTAGAGCGCACTCCACGAGAGCAGTTGGAACTTCATGGGCAGTGCATCACCAGGCCTCCCTGGCTCAAATCTGTAAGGCCGCAACATGGTCTTCAGTTCACACGTTTACTAGGTTCTACCAGGTGGACGTTAGAAGTCAGGAGGATGTCGCCTTTGGGCGCAGTGTGTTGCAGGCCGCAAAAGATCCTCATGTCTGATAGCGCTCAGCTTATATATGGTGTATCCCCCCCCTCATTGGGCATTGCTTTAGGACATCCCATTAGTAATGACTATGTCGCTCTGTGTCCCGTGATGTACGAGAAAGAAAATAGGATTTTTATAACAGCTTACCTGTAAAATCCTTTTCTTAGGAGTACATCACGGGACACAGAGCTCCCGCCCCTCTTTAGGGACACTTATTGCTTTGCTACAAAACTGAGGTGCTCCCGGATGGGAGGGGCTTATATAGGGGAGGGTACTTCCGGTTTTGGAAGTTGCCAGTGCCAGCACCTGACGGTATCTATATAACCCATTAGTAATGACTATGTCGCTCTGTGTCCCGTGATGTACTCCTAAGAAAAGGATTTTACAGGTAAGCTGTTATAAAAATCCTATTATCGTACATCACGGGACACAGAGTCTAGTAATTACTAAGTGGGTTATATTCCACCTTCAGGTGCTGGACACTGGTGTAATCAATTAGACAGGAAGTTTCCTCCTTATATAACCCCTCCCATACTGGGAGCACCTCAGTTTTTTTCATCAGTGTCTAAGGTGTTGGTCACGAGTGAAGATGTACTCTGAGGAGCTCCACTGGAGGGATCCATGCTGGATTTAAATAGCCTCCATAAAGACCAGATCCATCCAAAGTGCCTTGGGCCAAAGTGGATGGTACCTGGGGCCTCGTATCCGAAGCGCAAGGTTTTTGCCTGTAATGCCTCTCTTCAGAGGGCTGGATCCTGGCTTCCAGTACTTTGGTTATATCCACAACCAAAGATTTTCTGGCAGGATGCGGTACAGGTCCAGGGGAGTGGAAACCCTGTCTAGGATCCCGGTCCCTGAAGGTCTGTTGACTTGGACCCAATCTTCACCCATCACGGTGGGTCTGTCTGTGCTCAGCAGTATCCTGCGGCGGGGATAAGATAAGTGAAGACAATCCTAGGTAAATACCTTAAGGATTATCTTCCATGAGTAGCTGCATGTCTTATCTGTTTTCCGCCACTAGAGGCAGTAAAGAGACATACCTGGTGTTTCACTTACCATGCTCTCCAGGAACAAAAGCTCAGTGTTAGCCGGTCTGTTGAGCGTCTCACTTCCTCCGCTTCAGGCTCTGCCACAGTTGTGTGGGGGAGTCCCTTTATAGTCCGGGTCCAAGGCGCTCCTTGGGGGATCTCTCTCTATCTCTCTCTCTCTCTCTCTCTCTCTCTCCCCGCCTCCACCATTTCCCTACGTGCACGAGGGGGATGCACTTTTGTAGGCGGGGGGGGGGGGACGATGTGGTTGCCGCTGGCACGCGTGTGCACGCCGGCTCATGGTGCAGGCGCAGGGCGGGCCCTTCAAAAAAGCCCAGACGTCAGAGCTCTGTAAAGCCAGAGGGACACAGCAGCTTGGGGCACGTAAGCACCTTGTGTGTGTGTTGGATACAGGCATACCTAAGATGCCTACTCAGCATCTAGCTGTGCAGATTAGCAGGCATTGTTTTTTTGCTAGACTAAGTTCAGCTGTTGATGCACCTGTGTTAAGTTCCTCTGCTGTTAGCTTAGGACTTTGTCTTCCTGTATAAAAGGTTCAGGGGCAGGAATATAAAAGGGCACTAAGGTATTGCCACTTGAATCTGCTGGCCCTAATCATGCTTGCATGATACCATCCTCCCCTGTAGAGACTTGAGGCAGCCCGCAGGTTGAGCCATCAGCCCTGTCAGGCATTTCAGCCTCCCCCAACATTTCAGCCACCCTGCATATGTCAGTTTGGACATTTTTTTTTGCATTTGTTGGTCTATAAGAGGTTAACTGCTATAATCGCAGCATCCTCACAAGAAGCAGAAACCGGAGTGTGCCCCTTCCCCTGCTCTAAATCCTCAAACAAGAGGGTTAAAAGTCCTGAGGATGAAAGTTCACCGTCAGAGGACAGGGAACAGGTGCAGGCTAATGAGGCGGAGGTATCAGAAGCCTCACAAGTTCTGGAGTTGCAACTACAGTCTTTTTTCAGAGATTCATACTCTCAGCCTAGACGGCTAAAGCCTCTGTCTCCTCCTTGGGGTTTAAAAAAAAAAAAAAAAAAAATCCCATAGGTTGCTTGTACCTTCCCACTCCATCCATTACTGCAACAGTTTATTTCTGCTGGTTGGGCACCCGCATAAGCTGTTTTTCTCTTTTTGTCCATGGACGGGCACAGCTCCTTAATTCTTGACAGTTGGGTTATGTTCCTGTTCATAGGAGAGGACTAGGCAGAACATGTTAGTTATCTTAAAACATGAAACTTTAACAGAATTGAACAGCCCCACCCAGGGGGCGGTCCCTCCGTACATAACCCTCCTACCTGCAGTCAGCAGCCTCAGTTTTTTTCTGCCTAGCAGAGGAGATGGGCGTGGCTCCCTTTTGGGACCTTAGTCCTGAAGAAATTTTTATTTTATTTTATTGTATCTTATTTTATTTTTAAGATCTTCTCTCAACTGCTGGCTGGGCATGACAGGCAGGATATTATAGATCCTTGTAGTCCCCCCAGTCCGGCTATCGAGCGTGTTTACAGTCCCTTGCAAATGGGCGTCGGGTCTGTCACAACATACCCCATGACTCCAGGGGTGGCCGGTGAGCTTCTGCTCCAGGGTCCACATATGATTGGGCTGCCTGCTGTCTCACTCATAGTGGATCGGGCCAACAGCTACTCCATACCGCTCGGTTGTAGGCCTGTCAGGAACGTACCAGCAAGTCCTCGTTTGGACGGGTAAGTACAGTTCCCCCTGCCTCGGCGGGTGTGAACAGCTGGGCATTCCTTGGAAAGGGGGTTCTCCTGTCCTCCCCTTCCCTGTTTTCTGTCACCTTTATCCCTTCTGCCCCAGCGGGGCTGGCTGCGACCAGGGCGTACCTGTGGGGGGGCTCCAGGTCCCGGTGGGGGTCCGTGTGGTGTCGTAGCTCGTTCCTCTGTGGGGGGTGCTCTACTCCGGCGAAGCCCATGCCTGGCCTTCTCGTCCACATTGCGGTGCTCGGGCGCCATTTTGAAAACGCTGGCGCCATTTTCAAGGTGTTTTCTATTGCATTGCTTTTTCCCATTGGCGGCCATCTTGCTGTGGCCGTGCTATTGCGGGCGGCCATTTTCTTGTGGTCGCGCCCTTTCCTGAGGCGTCCGGCAGCCATCTTTTGCACAGTGTGGGCCTATAGTGCTGGCTCCTGGATGGCAAGCACGATTCTCCTCACAACTTCCCTCATTGTTTCCACACACACTGCTTATAGAGCAGCATGGATATTACAGTGATATACAGTCTTAGTGTATAGAGGCGGGCAATGACGCTGAACGGTCTCATTCTGGGCATGTGTGTCCCCTGGGTGACCCCCCGGATCGGTGCAGCATGGAGGGGGGGACTTTGGTCATTAGTTTGACTAGTCCTGAGAGCTTTCTGTGTGACATGGAGTCAGTATCTGAGAGGCAACAGCCAGTGCCCCCTGCACCTGTGGTTTTCCGCCATTTCTTGAGGGATGCTCTGACTCTGACAGGACCACTGTTCTGAGGGTCAGAGGTTGTTTTTTGTGTGCAGTCTGGTGCTTGCTTCGGCAGCACTTCTACTCCGATTGGATTCAGAGAGGATTAAGCGCCCTCGGCACCATAGTTTAAACATACACAATTATGTTTATAGTGTCTGCGTGGGTTTCTTCCGGGTGCTCCTGTTTCCTCCCACGCTCCTATGACATGCACGCCTTCGGTGCAATGCATATTATAAACATAAGCAATATGTTTATATATGACACTAAATACATTCACAGCATATTTCTGTATGGTTATTCTCTGTGTCTGCGTGGGTTTCCTCCGGATGCTCCGGTTTTCTCCCACGCTCAATGTCATGCGCGCCTTCGGTGCAATACACAGTATGAACATACGCAATATGTTTATACACAACACTGAATGTATGTATTATTGCTCTCTGTGTCTGCGTGAGTTTCCTCTGGGTGCTCCGGTTTCCTCCCACCCTCCAATGGTATGTGCGCCTCCTGGGCTATGCACAGCATAAACATGTTCAATATGTTTATTCACACATACTAAAATACATACACCGTATGTCTATGTACTATGCTCTCTGTGGCTCAGTGGGTTTCCTCCCACGCTCCAATTGCGCGTTTTGGCGCAATACACAGTATAAACTATGTGTTTGTACAATCAGTACTTATCAATGAAGTAGCTGCTGGAAGGTGTCAGTCCCTTTTTTGGGTCGCACTCGACCCACTCTATATTGAAGACGACTCTTCATAGATGGGGACTGGGTTTGTCGCAGAGGTCCTTTTTGGTCCCTCAACGCACGTTATTCCTTGTAGAGCATTTTTATAAGGATATGTGTTTTTGCCTATAAAGTTGACCCCTGGTATCAGGGGTACCACTTTCCCGGCAGGGGGGGTCACCTGCCTTTCGGAGGTGATCAGAAGCGATGGCTCGGACTGTGTTCGCCATGCTGAGGTCAGCGTTACGCCCATTCGTGGCTGCGTCTCTGGTGTCTCTGACACTCAATGACTGGGCAAAGCTTTTGTACCAGGCAGTGGAGGAGCATCAGCTTCCTCTATCAGTCGACCAGCAGGTGCACTGCAACTGCTTTAGCCTCCAGGGCATCTTGTGTCCGGGGTGGTTTTGCGCCACCTGAAAAGGCTGATATACTGGTCCGCTGACCGAGTTTCTAGGGAAGCTCTGACAGATTTGCCTTTCTTTGGTTAACAGTAGAGGCACCCCCGTAAGCTGGGACCTTCCTTCTCCAATATATTGCAGTGTTTCTTGGGGGTTGTCATACCCATACCGCTACAGGACAGATTCAGATCTGTTCATGGCTCTTAGGCCTCAAGGCCCTGAATGCCTTTGTTTTGCCGTCCGGTTTTTCCGACCTTGGAGTTTTGTGAAGTGGTCGCTTCAAAAAAGATTGATGTTTTCTTTCTTATTCACCGGATGGTTTCTTTGTCCTACAGTCTTGTCGGACTGCCCTGATGGGGCAGTTCAAGACTGGGTAGGGATTTGGAAATTCAGGATGGAGTCGGTTCGCTCCATCCAGGGACGTCCCTGGACTTCAGGGACGCGAGCTGGCATGTCCCCAGATGCGACAGGCACCAGAGGTTCCTGTGATTAGCGGTCAGGGAGAACCACTATTCATTTATTACTCTCCTTTTTGACCTAGCGGCACCGGGGGTTTTCACCAGGGTGCTCGCTTCGATTCTAGCCTTGCTGAGTCAACATGGCATTGTCATCATTGGTCTCTGCGTGGTCTTTCATAATCCTGTTTTCAGTTTAGAATTAAAAGGAAGATGTGTCTATAGTCAGTCACCATCCTGGGGCTGGTTCTGTGCTCATCAGAGGCGAGAATTTTTCTTCCTCCAGAAAAGTTGCGGATGCTCCAGGGGGCAGTGAAATGGGTCTCATGATGGCAGCACCGTTTGTCCGAGTCCACACTCGGAGGGGGGATTCGGTCCTATGGAACACATCCCCCATTGTCTCTGGATCATCAGATTCAGATGAATCGCCTAATCAGGGCCTCTTTGACTTGATGGCTGACATTCTGGCACTTCTGTCCGTGAAGTTTTTCCCTTCTTTTCTATTGACGGGAGGTTGGGGGGTCCAGTCGGTTCAGGTCGCTGGACTCTGGACGAATCACGTCTGCCGGTCAATGTTCTGGAACTTTGTATGATCAGGAAGTCGTGGAGACTACAAGGCCGCCCGATCAGGTTCCAGTCGGACAATGCCACAGCTATGGCTTATGTCAACCTTCTGGTTATCCTGCGGTGGACGGGAAGAAGCGTGACGGCTCTGTCGGCTGTCTACATTCTCGGTGTGGAACTCTAACTGGCGGACTATTTGAGTCGCCAGTTGTTGAACAAGGGGAATGCTCTTGCACCCGGAGGGGTTTCTACTCCCTTTGCCGGACGTGAACATCAGACGTGGACCTCCTGGCTTCGGGACTCGTTTGCATGATGCTGAGATTCGTGGTCTGGTCCAGTGATCCCTGGGCAGACGCGTCAGACGCGTGGAGGCTAGTTTATCCCTATCCTCCACTGATGTGGCTACCTCAGCTGCTCCTCAATGTGCTGATCGAGGGGATTCCCAGTGATCCTAATCACTCTGGATTGGCCCCGGCATCCTTGGTACGCCGACTTCGTACACCTGGTGGCGGACGTGCTGGCGGATGCCAATGCAGGAGGACCTTCTGTCTCAAGGACCCACACTTCATCCTGCCTTACAGCTGCTGGCTGTATGGCATGGTTATAGTCAGCCAGGTACTAAGGGACCGAGGTCTTTCGGATTCGGTCATCTCGACCATGCTGAGGGCACTGAATTCTTCCTGCTGCAAGATCTACCATCGCACCTGGAAGGCCTACGTCTCCCAGGTGCGTGGAGATGAAGTGCCATCCACGGACCTGTTGGGTTCCCAGGGTCCTGCTGTTTTTACAGCATTGAGTGGTTTTAAAAAAACTTGTTTAAAGCACCACCAAGGGTCAGTCTCAGCCTTGGCTGTTTTCTTTCTATGGCCGTTGGTGTCCCATTCCCTGGTGGGTGCTTTTTTTTTTTTTTGTACAGGAGTTTTGATGGGGGCTTCCCCCAATTAGACCACTTCTCCCTCCTCGGGATTTGAACCTGGTGCTCTCGATTCTTCAGGAACCTACTTTTGAGAACATCGGTGAGATTCCTCTCCTGACGTGATCTCAGAAGGTGGCTTTTCTAGTGGCCATATCTTCTGTCAGAAGGGTTTCTGAATTGGCGGCCTTGCCTTGCAAGTCCCCATGTTGATCCTCCATAAGGATTTAGCGGTACTACGCCCGCGACCTTAGTTTCTTCCACAGGTGATTTTGGCTTTCACCTGAAAGAGGACATTGTACTTCCATCCTTGTGTCCTCGGTCATCGCATCCCCAGAGAGTCTGCGCTCCACTCTTTGGACGTGGTACGGGCCTTGTGGGTGTACCTGTTACGGCTCCGTTTCGGAGGTCTAACTCACTGTTTGTGTCGGTGTCCGGTCCACAAAAGGGGCCTGGCGGTCTCGTCGGCCACCATTTCTCGGTGGATCAGGCGGACCGTCATCCAGGCCTATGCCCTTAGGGGCGGGCGCCTCTCTTTCCCGTTACGGCACGTTCGACCAGGGCTTTTGGTGCCTCTTGGGCTTTCCGACTTCAATCATCTGTATCACAAGGCGACCTGGTCGTCCGTTTACGCTTTTTCCAAATATTACACGATTGATGCAAGTGCATCTTCGGATGCTAGCTTCGGCCGCAAAGTTTTGCAGGCAGCTGTTTTGAGGTTGCAACTCCTCCGTTGAGGAGCTTTGCTTGTTTGGGGTGAAAATGTTTTTTTGATGCTGTGCCCACCCCTCGTTTTTTTGACACTGCTTTGGGACGTCCCAACTGTCAAGAATTAAGGAGCTGTGTCCGTCCATGGACTAAAAGAGAAAATAGGATTTTTGTACTCACCATAAAATCCTTTTCTCTGTCGTCCATGGACGGGCTCGGCACCCACCCCTCTTTTTAGGTTTGTACTGCTTTACTACGAACTGAGGCTGTGTCATTGGTTTAAATACTGTTAGTTTATTTAAAGTTACTCACCATATTGTTGATTACTAGCGCCCCCTATCCTTCATATCTAATACGAACTGAGGCTGCTGACTGCAGGTAGGAGGGTTATGTACAGAGGGACCGCCTCCTGGGTGGGGCTGTTCAACTCTGTTAAAGTTGCATGTTTTAAGATAACCAACATGTTCTGCCTAGTCCTCTCCTATGAACAGGAACATAACCCACATGTCAAGAATTAAGGAGCTGTGTCCGTCCATGGACGACAGAGAAAAGGATTTTACGGTGAGTACAAAAATCCTATTTTTTCTCCTCCTAAAACTCTAGCCAAGGAGTATAGGTTGCTAGAAAAACCTCCGTAGGATCCTCATCCTGGTGCTGGCTTCAGGCTAGCCAAACGCACAACTGCTGGGATACACGGTTACTGGTGCACATTGCTAACTCACAACAGCTATATCGCATGATTGCGGAAACGCACGTCTACAGAGGATAACTTCCTCTTTACCAGTCCGCATGTTTGCATAAAATTCATGAGTTTGGAATGTACAAAATGCATGTGGGGTAAAAACAAGTAACAGAATATGTTTATTGTTGATCACATAAAGATACATGTTTCTGTTTGTATGGATTTACATGTTTTTTACATAGTCGCATGAGGATGCTTAGTCACATTAAAGTGCTTAAATCGCACGGAGAGGCTTGTTTTCACAGAAATGCCTAAAGTCGCATAAAAATGCTTGATTGCACAAAGATGCTGGATCACACAAGGTTGCCTGATCTCACGAGTCCTTGATTTCCCAAGGATACTTGGTCACACAGAGAGGCTTGTTTTCACAGAAATGCCTAAAATCGCATAAAAATGCTTGATTGTATAAAGATGCTGGATCACACAGGAATCCTTGGTCACACAAGGGTACATGTCCGCACAGTAGTGCTTAAAATGCATAAGATGTTTGATTGCATAAAAGATGCTGAATCGCATAAGGATGCATGATCGCCTAAGGTTGCATGTTCACCTAGATTTTGCATGGTTGCATAATGAGGCATGATAATTTAAATTTCCCTAATTATACAGGATTCCTGGTGTTCACATAGAAATACGTGTCTGCATGGGTACATGTTGCGCAATGTTGCATAACACGTTCTCAAACGCATGCTTGCTCGCAAGATGCCCGTTCTATAGCACACGTGCTATGTGTATGCGTGTATACAGTGCACACTTTTTTTATGTTGTGCCTAAAACATATTTGTATGTATTCATGCTTCAATGAATACACTCTTCCATAGAGGCATATGGCTTTAACACTTGCCACATGCACATATGGGGAGCCATTTGCATATGTGTTTACATGGGACTGCAGAGGTTGTCTGCGTTTCGCAGGAGAACAGCACCTCTTCCAGTTGGTGGTCTTGCCCTTTGGGTTAGCCACCGTGCCTGGGTTTACAGGGTGCTAGGGTCCGCCTCTAGCAGGTCTAAAGGCCCAGGGTATGGCAGTAATGGCATACCGAGGCAATCTGCTGCTGATAGATCAGTCAGTAGCATGGCTGGACCTAAGTGTGTCCAGCATGGCCAAGTATCTGGAACTCCTGGGTTAGGATCCCAGTCTAAAAAGGTACATTCTTACGTTCGGTAAGAAGCTTGGAATGTTTGGGACACAGCCCAAAAAGGAGATTTTTTTTTTATTGCCTCAGACAAAGGCAGCGCTATAAGAAAGCTGGTCTATGTGGTCAAGACAAGGAAGAGTTCCTTACATTTGCATTTTGCTTAAGGTGCTAGGGAAGATGGTGGCTTCATTCAAAGCGGTTCCCTATGCTCAGTTTCTTCCAAGGCTGCTATAAACATTATTCAGTCGGCCTGAAACAAGTAGATCCTAACCTAGCATTATCCAAAGTGTCTGGTTTGGGGGATACGCTGGAGTCTTAGTTGGTGGTTCTTAACCAAAAGATTGGCAGGAAGGAAGATCCTTCATGCCGATTACCTGGGAGGTGGGGGCTACGAAGGCTGGCCTCTAGGGATGGAGGCCAGGCCTGGAAGAGACCAGTGCCCAGGGGAAGGGGTCAAGCTCCAAGTGAGCCTTATCCGCCAACATTCTAGAGCTACGGTTGGCACATCTGGCTTAAGGACCTGGGCGTTAAGGTTGCAGGATTGTTCTGTCAGAATACAATCTGACAATGCCACACCAGTGATTTACTTCGTTTACCAAGGAGGCACTAGTAGTTACGCAGCCAAAGGGAAGTAAGCCATGTTCTGGCTTGGGCGGAAGAGCTTGTGCCTTGCCTATTGACAATCTTCATTACATGAAATGGAGAATTGGCAGGCGGAGGCGGTTCTCTGGAGCCGTCAACAATTGTTCCCAGGAGAATGACCTCTACACCCCGACTTTTTTTCTGGCCAAATGCCAGGGAAAGGGTACCCCGGACATAAAATTTATTGGCGTCCAGGTTCAACAAGAAGTTGGACAGCTTTGTGTCCAGGACAAAGGATCCACTCGCATGTGGGACAGATGGGTTAGTGGCCCCATGGAACCAGTTTTTACTGGTTTATGCATTCTCTCCCCCAAGTTCCGCGACTACCGTGGCTTCTATGCAACATCTGAGGGGAACGGAATCCGGCCTAATGGCTCCGGCATGACCCAGACGACCTTACTGTGCAGGGATCGTAAGGGTGTTAGTAGAGGACCCAGGGTCCCTTACATCTTGTCCAGACCTACTTCGCAAGGGGGTATTCCATCCAGTCTTGCAAACATGGGAATTAATGGTCTGGCTGTTTTAGCCGCATTCTTGAGGATTGGTGCTTTCAGAATCAGTGGCAAATTACCTTGATTCGTACAGGAGAGCTGGCCTCAAGGACCATGCATCATAGGCTCTGGAAGGCCCATGTTCCTGGTGTGAAACCAAGGGGTGGCATCCTTGGAAGTATGTCATAGGTAAAATTCTTGCCTTCCTACATTAGGAAAAGAGATGGAGCTAGCCTTAAGTTCCATCAAGGATCCGATCTCGGCCTTGTCAGTATTTTCAAAGGCTGCTTGCTTCGCACTCTTTGATCCGGGCCTTTATACAAGGGGTAACGCATATAAGTCCGCCAGTTAGGTCCCCCTTGTGCTCGGGCGATTGAGTCTAGTTTTGTCGGCTTACATAGACATTGTTTGGCCCAACAACAACAAACTGTGTATCATGGGCGTCCGCTGAACTTTTTTCATGGGGGGCATCATTCTTGAGGAAAATTCTGCTTTACTACATGCCCATATAAATATAGCCTAGAGAATGTACATCTTTCTATATTGCAATACATCTGTTGTGGCCATATTTTGATCTTGATGAAAACAGCCTATACTGTATACTGTAGCCACAACACAGATGTATTTCAATACATTGCAATGCAAAAAGATGTACACAGTGGTGTCGTGGCACAGGCTCTGCTGTTACCTGTAGTTCTTCAGCGATAGGGCAGGCACTGGCAGCGTATTCAGTCTCTCGTCTCGGCCACTGCACGCCACGCACCTGTGAGAGGAGCCAGCGCCGCGCCGGCCGGATCGGCATAGGCACATTTACACAGGCTGAGGCAGCAGCCAATCATGGAACAGCCAGGTCAGGGTCACAGTGATGTTAAGCAGAGGCCCGAGTGGCAGAGCCAATCCGATGCTCGGGCCGGGGGTGAGGAGGGTGGGACAGTTAGTCGGAAAAGACTGAGAGCAGCCCTAGCCCACAGGCCAGCAGCAGTCTGCAGACTTAGAAAAAAAAGTCCACGGCTACCGCGGCGGCCATTGCAACACAGGGGGCAAGTGTGTCTTCGCTCTGACTTCCAGGAGGGGGGGGGGGGCAATTGACCCCCCTTGCCCTATGGAGCGGATGCCCATGCTGTGTACAAAGAACAACTCTCTCAACTAACCATAACAGAAATATGGCAGAAGGCCGTTAGTCTGTTTCACAGTTTCTGTAAATACTAAATATAACATGGCGTGCTATAATAACATTTTTATTTTATTATTTTCAACTTAAATGAGAACTAGTAGTTTTTTCCCTAAGTTCTCTCCCTAAGGTGTCAGCGGCTGCATGTGCGATATAAAAGTGTATGTATGTATGTTGCTGCAGGTACATGCATACCGCACTGTGTTCCGGCCCCCGGTTATGTGCGGAGACTTTCCGTAACACAGACTAGTCTACAGCAGTGATGCTCAGCCAATTACAGCAAGCATTGTAGACTAGTCCTGTGTTTCTGGAAGTCTCCGCCCATACACGGCACACAGTGCGGTATAGTGTGTAGTATTTAGACAGAGACAGATACAGAACATACAGTTTTGCATGTGCAGCGGACTCGCAGCTTAGGGAGAGACATAGTTTGGTCTAACAGCAAGCAACAAACTATGGTACAGTAGTTCAAAAGCTGGAGTTCTTCAATTTAAGAGAGAAGTGCAAAAAACTGTAGAAGAACTACAATGAACAACCAACAAATGGCACAACTAGACAATTGGAACATACTAGGTAGTCAGTCATACTATGTTGTATGTTCCAATTGTCCAATAGCACAGTCCAATACCAATTCATTTACTATGTTCAACATGGTAAATGAATTGGTCTATGCTACGGATATTTAAATCTATTTCAGTAAAAGTGGCAGATTTCGCTTTAAGAACAAAAGTTGTTAAGATTTCTCACAGGAGAGACGGTTTCTCTTCTCATCAAGAATATCAGATGCTAGACTGAATAGTGTCTCACTCTCTGTACTAGTGCTTGGGGCAGATAAATATCTGCGTGCAATCTGTGAAGGCAAAGGAAAACGTTCTTTGTTGATGCGCCAGTACTCAAGGGGATTGACGCTTCTGGCGAAAGGCTGAATAAATGTCCAGCTGTTGGGTAGCTGTACTTGTTGTGGCACTGCTATGGACCGGGGTGCATTCATGTAAAATTTCTTCAAACATATCAGATATGGAGGGAGTGTGTTCCTCTTCACTTGAATGCAACCGTTTCTTCTCACTTTCCTCTGTGCTACACCTCGAAACTCCTTCACCAGATGCTTCCACCACCTCCATTTGTGCCTGTATCATTTCTTGTGCATGCTGCTTTTTCTCCACATTAAAGTAATGCTCTTTAAATCAAGGATCTAGAACTGTTGCAATGCAGTACAGAGAGTTGGACTCGGTGTCTTGAAACCGGTTGGTAACGGCCTCCAGTAGAGTGGTTTTAGCCGTTTTTACACCATGGTCTGTTTCTACCTCTGTTCCTAGCAGACGCTTCAGTGCAACAAGCAAGGGAATAACTTCAGCAATGGGAGCATTAGTTGAACTTATTTCTTTTAACTGTTCAAATGGAGATAGAAGAGACAAACTATTTTCAACTAACATCCACTGATGTGCTCTCAGTGTTGCCGGCAGCTGGTAATCTGCAATGTATGCAGCTAAAACATGCTTTTCTTCAAAAAGACTTTGTAACATATAGTAGATGCTGTTCCAACGAGTGGCTACATCTTGCTGCAGTCGTTTCAGTGCCATTCCAAACTGCATCTGCAAAGCTTGTAATCTGGAATAAGCAAGCAGGGAATGCTTAAAGTGACCCACAATTTTTCTTCCTTTTGATACGATATCAGATATGGTGCGCTGACTCAGCAATCCTTCATTCACAGCCAATTGTAGCGTGTGTTCCATACACGGTATGCTTTGAAGTTCACTGTCCTCCATTGCCTTTGCCATGTTCCGTGCATTATCTCGGACAATCAAATGCACTTTAGACTTCTCAAACTGCCAAGTGTCAAGCATGGTTTTTAAAGCATCAGATATTGCTGCTGCAGTATGTGATCCAACAAACTCACGTGCGTTAAGTAGGATGTTTTGCAATTGAAATTTGTCATCTATCCACTGCGCTGTCAGGCTGAGCATGCTCGTTGGACTGACATCTGAACTCCAAATGTCGAAAGTAAAACTGATTGCTATGATGCCGGTAGTCAGGAGCTCATGAACGCCTTTTCTAACACTGCAAAACAATTCATGTAGACTGGTATCTGCAAAGTAGCGTCTGCTTGGTAGTGAGTAACGCGGCTCAATATGTTGCATGAGCCTACGGAATCCAATGTCCTTGACAACAGAGAATGACTGGTCGTCTAATGCAATAAATAACATAATTTTAGCTGTAATGGCACGAGCTTTGGGACTGTCACTTGCATATTTTTTAACCTTTTCAAAGACTGTGGCCACAGATGGTATTAAGCCTGAGGCACTTTTTGGAAGACGTGTTTTCAGGTGGTGTATCAAACCTGTTGTTAAAAAATGCCTTGGCGCTGTACCCCCTCTTGAAATTTCTGCTGAGCAAAGAATACAGATTGCAAATTTGTGGTCTTTATCAGAAACTTTAAAATATTTGCACACTGCAGACATGGTCCACCTTTGCTGGTAACCTAGAATAATAATTAATTTTTTAAACATGACAGTACGCATTAAATATATTATATTTATTGCGTACTGTAATGTTTAAAAAATTCATGCGCTTGCTGTCATGTCAGTGTAGTATAACTTTTATAACTTATAATACTACGCTGACAAAGTGACAAATTCAATGACAACAAGCGCATGAATTTTATACTGTATACTACAGAATAGCTCAAAAAATAAATAGCATACAAATGCAATCCATTCCATTCCATTTCAAATCATATTTAATCAGTTCAATTATATAAAATCTTCTTGCTACAAGTCAGATTTACTGTAGTGCAGGCAGACATACATTTTGTATTGCATGGCAAGAGTGCTGGCTTGTTTAACAAAGGCCAAGTAGTAAGTAATACATGTTGTTTGACTGCTATAGACAGGAAAGATCATCATTTCCGTTTCAGTACTATAAAAAAATAAATAATACTACTAGTTGGATTGTTTCTGTCAGTTTAAGTAAGGCAAAAGCGGCAATGCTCACCGGCGAATAGTAATGGTAGCCATCCAGGAGGGACAGTGCTGCCCACTCTTGTACTTGAGTATGCTATGTGCAGCCCTCTATGAAGCCATCTCTCGGCATCGTCCCAGCAGCGTCCCTCGGGTCCCAGCAGCGCCTTACAAGCACGAGGAGCGTCCGCTGGGAAGGTGCCAGCGTCTCAGCAGGGAACGTGCTTATGAGTGCAGCGTCTTAACCGCAAGGAACGTGCATGCCGTCCACACAATGAGTGATGTCACCCGCTGGTTCTCCCACTGCTACTGCACATGCGCGATTTTTGGCGCCATTATCGGCAAAAATTCTCTTTCGGCAAATTGCCGAAAAGGCCATTTTCAGCCGATGTGTTTCGGCAGCCGAAATTTTGGTGCATCCCTATTTTTTTTTATTTTCCTTATTGTCCACCTTGGATCTCCAGCGACTGCACTTCCAAGTGCACTTGTAGTGCAAAGTGGATTTGCTTTTAGTAAATAAACCCCAAAGTCCAAGATACCTAATAATTTGGGGTGTACACAGCAAAATGCTAGAGTGCAATTTACATAATGGAAAACTATTTACCGTATATACTCAAGTATAAGCCGAGTTTTTCAGCACATTTTTTGGTGCTGAAAATACCCCCCTCGGCCTATACTCGAGTCACCTTTTTGTGCCTGATCTTCCGGATTTTGGGGACCCAGTACCGGCCGTCCGTAGGTCCCCTGGACCCCAAATTTAGCACACATGTAGCCCCACTCTTCCTCTAAAAGTGTGCAAAGTTTGTTGTCCGGGGGTCTTACGGCCGGGGAGCACCGATTTCTTTTTTTTTCTTTTTTTTTTTTATATAAACCGGGCACCCCTTCCATAGACTCCCATGTTAAACGGTAATTTCTCTGGTGATTTGGGGACCCGCTACCGGCCGGTCGTAGGTTTCCTGGACCCAGAACTTAACAGACATATAGCCCCATTTCTACTCTACAAGTGTGGAAAGTTTGTTGTTTGGGGGACCTACAACCAGGGAGCACCGTTTTTTCAAAGCCGGGCACCCCTTCCATAGACTTCTATGTTAAACGTCAGTCTAGGTATGGACACAGTGAAGCATGGGCACAGTGAGGCGTGCACATGGACACAGTGAGGCATGCAGATGGACACCCTAGGCTTATACTCGAGTCAATAAGTCTTCCCAGTTTTTTGTGGTAAAATTAGGTGCCTCGGCTTATATTCGGGTCGGCTTATACTCGCGTATATACGGTAGATTGACCTGTGTGTCCCCAAGGAAAGAACGTGGTAGGGTTTTACTCTCACTTCCTGTTTAGCTATGTGACAGGAAGTGAAGACATTTGAAAGAGAAAGTGGCAAAATTTGGGAGGTGTCTTCACCCTATCAGGGGTGCAGACATCCCCAAAAACTGACAAGACTTCTAATCCCTCTGCACTCTATCCCCAACCAAAAATAAGAAAGGATTTAATTTAGTTTAACTTTGAAAAAACTCGATGTCCGCCGGTGTCCCGAGATCCTATCACGGAGCTGCAGAACGGGGGGATGCCTGTGTAAACAAGGCATTTCCCTGTTCTGTCTTGTGACAGGACACTGATCTACTGCTCCCTGTGACCGGGAGAAGTGATCAATGTTGTGTCACTTGTAGCCCAGCCCCCACACGGTTAGAATCACTCCCTAGGACACACTTAACCCCTTCCTCGTCCCTAGTGGTTAACCTCTTCCCTACCAGTGTCATTTACACAGTAATCAGTGCATTTTTATAGCACTGATCGCTGTATAAATGACAATGGTCCCAAAATAGTGTCAAAAGTGTCCGATGTGTCCGTCATAATGTCACGATTATAGAAAATCTCAGGATCGCCACCATTACTAGTAAAAAAATTATTAATAAAAATGCCATAAATCTAGCCTCTATTTTGTAGCTGCTATCACGTTTACGCAAACCAATCAATATACGCTTATTGCGATTTATTTATTTTATTTTTAGAAGAATACATATCAGCCAAAACTGAGGAAATGTTTCCATTTTTTTATATTTTTGGGGGGATATTTATTATAGCAAAAAATATTGCTTTTTTTTCAAAATTGTCGCATTTTTCAGTTTATAGCGCAAAAAATAAAAACCGCAGAGATGATCAAATGCCACCAAAAGAAAGTTCTATTTGTGGGACAAAAAGGATGTCAATTTTGTTTGGGAGCCACGTCGCACGACCGCGCAATTGTCAGTTAAAGCACCGCAG
The DNA here is from genome assembly GCA_029206835.1 of Rana muscosa. Taxonomy (NCBI): domain Eukaryota; kingdom Metazoa; phylum Chordata; class Amphibia; order Anura; family Ranidae; genus Rana; species Rana muscosa. The sequence goes on along the minus strand of JARGYO010000094.1, from coordinate 17,401,335 downwards.
TGCTGAATTGCAAAAAGTGCTCTGGTCTTTGGGCAGCCAAATCCTCTGGGGCTGAAGTGGTTAATAGAAAACACCAGTTGCCTTTCACTAGAAACATTCTTTAGTCAGTCCTAGAAATCTGCATCTGTTTTACTATTGTAGCAGGGTGCCACTTTGCAGTGTGTTAAAAGACTAGACATGTGCAATTCGTTTAGTTTCTAATTAGTTTTTCACGAATTTAGAGAAATTTGTTAATTCCCAAATTTCCGAATTTTTGGAAATTGGAAACTTAGAAAATTCGACATTGCAAAATTCAAAAATCCAAAAATCTAAAATTCGAAAATGGGAAATTTCGAAAGTTTAATTTTTGAATTCTGAATTTTTAGAATTTCCGAAAATCGGAAAATAGTTTTTTTTCTTTTTTTTGCTTTTTTCGTAAATTCGAAAAATTTGTTTTATTCGTTTTTTTGGAAATTCGGATTTCCGAATTTCCGAAAAAAGCAAAAAAACAACGAAAAAAAAAATTTTTTTTTCTAATTTTCCAAAAAAACGAAAACAACGAATTTCCCGAATTTCCGAAAAAAACAAAAAAACGAAAACGGCAGTGCACATGTCTATAAAAGACTATTGTTATCTTGAAGAATAACCCCAGCTCCCTCCGGAGTCTCTATAAGATATTGCAGCAACTGTTGTTTAAATATATGGAACAGTGCATTGTGGAACTTATAGTACAGGGAGAAAGGGACTCCATTGCCATGGGTATTAAATAGACTATGGTATTTCACAGTTTAAGTATCTCGGCGTGGTAATCCACAGGGACCTGACACAATTCATCCCTCTTAACTTAACACCGGTACTGTCCCTCCTGACTCAGAGATGCGCTGCTTGGAAGACACTGCCCCTCACCCCGGTCGGCCGGATTAATCTTATCAAAATGACTGTCCTCCCCAAGTTCTTGTACATCTTCCGACAGACTCCCGTCCATATCCCGAATGCCCCTTTTTTATGAAGCTTGATAGTGTGATTACCTCATTTATCTGGAATGGTGGCACCCCGAGAATTGCCAAATCCACTTTACAACTGCCTATTACCCTGAGGGGTCTGGCTCTCCCATGTTTTCAGAAATACTACTGGGCTGCGGTCCTCGTCACACTTCGGTGGTGGCTGTCGGAGGAGCCGGCTAACCCGGCGTCTACTCTGGAGGCTGCGCTGCTTGGATCCTATTCTGAGCTGCGCAATCTCATACATCGGGGTCCCCGATCTAGCCCCAATGTTACCCCGTCAATGCTGACTACGCTTGGGGTCTGGGAGGCTGTCCGATCTAGGGTCCAATCACCTGGTGGCTGGTCTCCCCGCACCCCGTTGTGGGGGAACCCACGATTGGCACACTTCCGCTCTATCCCGGATCCCGCGTTGTGGGCACGGTTTGAAATTAAGACCTTGGCGGATATAGTTTCCTCGGGGGGCCTTATAGCTTTCAATGAGCTGAAACAATTAAAGGGGCTCCCTAACCATATGTTTTTTAGGTACCTTCAGCTCCGGCACGCTTTCCGATCCCAGTTCTCTGGGCCACTGGTATTGGAAACGACGGGTGTTGAGCGATTGCTGGAGATGACAGGGGACACCAAACCCTTGTCCGCCTTGTACTCCCTACTCATAGGTTTGGACACCTCTAAGGTCTCCCAGCTGTTCTTAGTATGGCAGGCAGATATCCCCACTCTGGCCGATGACGATTGGGAGGAGGGCATTCAGCAATACCTTACCCTGGTGGTCTCTGCCAGAGATAGATTCATCCAGGTAAAGTTTCTCCACAGGGCGTACTTCTCCCCCAAACGCCTAGCTAAAATATATCCACAGCAGAATCCCAGTTGTCATCGCTGTGGTGCGGCGGAGGGCTCCTTCTTTCATGTTGTGTGGTCCTGTCCGCTGATACAGCATTTTTGGAGGGGGGTGGTTCACATTATCTGCTCTGTGAGCAACCTCACTTTACCCTGCGACCCAATCCCACTGCTGCTCGGCATAGTTGATACGCTGGAGGGCCCCCAGTCAAAAAAATTATTTGTTTTTTACGCGGCCTTCTATGCCAGGAAGGCCATTCTGCTGCGGTGGAAGGGGCCCTCCCCCCATCCATACCACAGTGGAGGGCCTTGATAAACGCTGCCCTCCCCCTTTACAAGCTTACCTATTTGGGGCAAAACTGCCCCAAAAAATTTGACAGGATCTGGGCGGCATGGGAGAGCGCTGAGCAACAGGCCATGGACTAGGAGCTAGGCTCTCAGATTTGATCGCGAGACACTCTATGAACGCTGTATCTGTTTGCCTGGTGGGGACATATTGGAGCCTTCTTTAGAGCTGCGTTGTTATACCCCGGTCATGCAACCATCGTTTGATGACTCCCCCCCCCCCCCCCATCTGCAATACCCTGTTTCATGCCCTGGTCAGGGCCTCCCGTCCCAGAGCAGTATGATAACCCCCCCGGTTTTTATTTATTTAATATTTTTTTTTTCCCTTCCCATCCCCTGAAGCTGGGCGGGTTCTTTTTGATCCTATTTCTCTTCAGTTGGGGGGTAGGGGTGGGTTCGACTAATCTGACTGTTTATTGATGATGTTGATTCATGTTTGCTCTGTAATGATTAAGGGTCTCCCTATCTGTACGCACAACTGCTTCGACGACTAACTTTTAATGTATTATTTCTGAAGACTATGTATGATCACTGCAATTTTTGTACATATTGTTTTGTTTATTTTCTTTTATAAAATAAAAAACCTTTCTGTTAAAAAAAAAAAAAATAGACTATGGTACCCACAGTGCAGCTGTACTCCCAAAGTGCATTGCATCGTCGCACAGCCTTCTGGGGGAGATTACTTAAAGGAAGGGAGGAGCTACACTTGCTCTCTCTGGACTTCGCCTTCTATCAAAGCAGGAAGCCTGCATTGAGGCCTACAGCGGAGCGCCTAGGCCGGAAAGCCTGGGCCTATAGTCGTTCAAGTAGGATCACTCAGCCTAAGGAGGGATCCTTCCCCGTGTGTCCAACTCTCGCTACACAGAGACCGGAGTCGTCCATCTGCCGACACCTCTGCGGCTGTGTGAGGGACCGAAGACTGCGGGTTGCGGAGAGACCGTGGACCGGGACGCCTACAGCGGAGCGTGCCAGAGGGACGGGGCCTGGTTTGGTGAGGGGGCACCTGCCCAATATTGACTGACTGTTGCATAGGAAAGTGACACAAAAGGCTTTCAGTTATTATTAAAATAGTGTGCCACATAGAAGGACATAGTGCATCTCGCAGTGGCCGCGTGTTTAAAGATTGGCGTTTGCACTGTCTGTGAGTTCTACATATTCACAAACCTTGAGGGTATTCAGTTTCTGCCTCTACATAACCTTGTGGATTACAAATGTTTATGTGCACCAACAATTGCTAGCGAAGACTCCAACTACTGGAAGGAACGTAACACTGAACTTAGTCAGGCCTGACTAGAGCAGATAGTACTGGGACACGTGTACAATATTGCCCATTAGGGAGGGCTCGCGAGCATATGCTCTACATATATTGAAAGTGTTTTATTATTTTTAACAAAATTTTCTGCTATACCATTGACTCTTGCAGGGCCCTGTAAGAGTCAAATGTAATTTGTATAACTTGTTACACTCCACACAGAATACTTAGTAAGAAAAAGTATTTGTTACCCTGTTGGACAAGTGGCCATTACAAGGTAACAACTTTATTTACAATTTATTATTGTGTTTCCCAATCACCAGTGGGTTCCACAATCTCTGTGCAGAGCAGTTGTGCCAAGGGAGGATTCAAGCCAAATTCCTGGGGTTGATAGCCAGAGTACAGAACCAAACCAAAACCAGCAGCCCGATCTCAGAGGGGGGGGGGGGGTATCGCTACACTATTAATTTACATCAAAATATGGATTTCTGTAGCAACAAATGCATCTAGATGCGCGACAGCTGTGTAAGCAAGATGCGCGTGTGAGCGTACGCGTGCATGCGTGTAGGTATGTACCCGCGGTGTGCGTAGCTGGTTCTGGAATGGGCGGACACCATACAGGAATGACATCACGCTCCTACAGGAAGTTGCTTGTCCTGCTGGGAATTTAATTTATGACCACCACCATGCCCTGCTCTCTCTTTTCAAAGGCCGAAATGATTCTCATTTGTAAAGTAAGTTAGTTTAAAAATTATTTTTACATGGGCTGGTGTTTGTCTGGTCATGTGTTATGTGTTAAATGCTTTGGCCTCAAAACACACACCTATTTCCTTTTTACAGATTCACTTCCAGGCCAATGTACATTGCCTCCTGCTTCAGTGTGTGTGTGTATGTATGTATGTATGTATGTATGTATGTATGTATATATATATATATATATATATATATATATATACACACATACACACACACACACACACACACACACACACCATATGTATATATATTATGTGTGTGTATAGATAGATATCTAGGGATGTTATATATTGTTTGGAATGTAAATGCTTAAATCTGAACACAGCTACATCTCCAGTTATAAGAGGGTGTGCACACTTCTGCAACCCCATTATTCTTTTTTTATTTTTATTTATTTTTTTCCTTCTTACCCCATTAAAGTTTGTTTTTTGGGAAATATAGTTGGGTAGTTTCTAGGACACATTAAGGGGGTTATTTACGAAAGGCACTTTGCACTACACTTGGAAGTGCAGTCGCTGTAAATCTGAGGGGTAGATCTGAAATGAGGGGAAGCTCTGCTGATTTTATTATCCAATTATGTGCTAGCTAAAATGCTTTTTTTTTATTTTCCTTGCTTGTCCCCCTCGGATCTGCAGCGACTGCACTTCCAAGTGCAATTTCAAGTGCACTTTGCACTTATAGTTTGCACTTGTAGTGTATTTGCCTTTAGTAAATAACCCCCAATGTGTGTAGGTTATTTAGGGGTACAATGTAATAATTATTACATTGGTTGAAATGTAATAGTTCTCTACGGGGTCAGATGCCATTGTACCATACATTTATAATTTATAATACCATACATTTATAAATTTACCTCCTTGATGTTCAAGTTGTTGCCCAGGCTTATAGAATTTTGTCCTTCTGGCTTTTAGTGCTTAAAAGAGAAGTATGGGTTTCCTTTTTTTTGCTTACATCTATTATATTCTATGTGAGCTGCTGATATCTATAAACCCTTCCAGCCCTCTCAGAAGTGCCCCCATTTTGTTAAAATCAAGATAAATACCTGTGGGAGGTTCTACAGTCTTTCATACTGCATCATCCCGACAATGGTGTGAATATGAAGTCTGGATCCACCCCCTTTTCTGTCATTTTGCTTGATTGATGATGGCTCTCCTTCCTCTGCTCGTTCCTGAGACTTCACAGAGCCTAGCTGCTCCCCCTCCCCCTCCCTTTTCCTCTTCAGCCTGTTCCGTTCTTTATAGGAATCCAGCAGAGATAACAGCCCTTCAGTGACTAAGGTAAGAGAAGTCACTGATAGTGCTGTGTATGAGAATCTACACTATATATTTCTATCTATCAGTACAGCCACGTCTCTTAGGGGAGGGGGGACAGAGGCAGGGGGTGTGTTGGTGGAGATGTTTACACCCCCTGAGAACTTTTCAAACTGAAAATGGACCGTTTTTGCCAGCTGAAGGAAAGTTCATGTGCACATGCTGTAAAAACTAAAAGAGGTAGGAAAAAAAGATTAGCTGATATGTGACTAATGTAATATGTACTAGTTATTTAACCCATCCCATAATACTTCTCCTTGTAAGCTGAGGTTCAGACTAGTGTAATCTCCAACATTGCACGTGATTTGCACCAACACCACAGGTGCCAATCACCTGCAATGCCTGAGCAATGCAAGTTCAGATATACAGTTGTATGGCTGAACTTGCATTGGCTTTGCAGAGAAAAAGATGGCGGGACTATTTTTGAAATGCACTGGAAGCAGATTGCATGGGTGTTCTCACTCGTGCAATAAGATTTAGGTACGAATACCCAGTTTGCACTGCAATCTGTGAACCGTTATGGGGGTGTCATTAACATTGTAATGACAGCAGGAGAGAAGTGAGGTGTGAACCAGCGCTGAATTCACAAGTGTGGACAAGGAGCCAGGAGTGTCAGTGGTGGACAAGAGAATGGGATCATCTTGTCTGATATGTTCAATAATATAGGGAACAGCAGACCAATGTGGCATTTTTTTTTGGGGGGGGGGGGGGTTTGAAGGTCAGCAATGTGCTGTCATGCTTCATTTTTTTGTATTTTGTTTTTGTTTAGATTCCAGTTCCGAGGAAGAGGAGGAGGCTGAAGAGAGAGCTCCGGACATTGCTGTGGCAACATGTAAGTCCACTTTATCTTTGGCCCTTTTTGTTTGGGTTTTTTTTTTTCTTTTAATTTAGAGTTTTCTTTATTGAGGATTTTTTTTTCCAGTACAATACAGCAGTCATTAAAATATTACATACACCCTCTTTTGTTCAGCCCCTTCCTTTCCCAACCCCCTCCCAGATCTGTTGTTTTCCCTATATTAATTCCCTTCCAACCCTTCTGTTTCTATCATAGATAATGCGTACTTCTCCGAGATTTTAAAGGCGTCCCATTTCTCCCTGATTGCTCTATACCTTTCCACCCACCCCTGCTCATGGCTGCATAGGTACTCCATCTTACAGGTGTATTCGACTCTCTGTAGCCATTCTTTTACGGTTGGTCCCCCGACCTGCAACCAATTTTTTGGGATCAGTCCTTTTGCAGCATTGAGCAAGGGTGGAATCAAAGTTTCCTTATATTGTTTTTTTGTTTTATTGGTCCCATGGAACAAAATGTTCCAGGGGTTTTGTGCAACCTTATCTCCTATATATGTTCTAATATCAACTGCCAATATTCTTTTATTTTTGGACACTGAGTCCCACCATATGTGTATTGTTGTGTCCACAGTCTCTCCAACACTGTGGGGACTTGTTTGGTTGAAATGTATTAAAGTGGTTGTAAACCCACTTTGTAAACAAACACCTACAGGTAAGCCTAGATTAAGGCTTACCTGTAGGTGCATGAGATATCTCCTTAACCTACACGGTTAAGGAGATATTTGCATTTAAATGTGGCGCCGCTGATGTCATGCGCATGGGGTTAATCCCATTCACAAATTCGGCTAGGTCGCAGCTTTCGACGACGTAGCCGAATTCGACGGCTCATGCACGCATGCGCGGAGTCATGTCTTCGCCGCTCCGTCCAATCACAGCGCCGGAACGGCGCTGTGATTGGCTGGAGCGGCGATACCCGGAAGTAACCTTCCGGCTATCGCCGCAGCGATGGCTGCGGCTGAAGAGGGAGACGAGGACGGCTTCGGGGGCCCCAATCTAAGGTAAGTGATGCATAATGAGCTATTATGCTAGTCATATTAGCTCATTATGCCTTTCTCTTACAGGTCGTTAGGGAAAAAAATTAATAAATAGTGGGTTTACAACCACTTTAATCCTCTCTACATTTATAATTTGCCTCTATCGTAGTCATATCAGATGCATAGTTATGTACTGCTTCTATCATTTTGTCTTTGATCTAACTTTATTGCTAAGTCTTGTTCCCATTTTCCTATGAAGCGTAGTGCCCCACTTCCTTCTAATTCTGTTAGTATGTCATACATTTGAGATATTCCATGTCTCATAGACGTTTTTAATATTGCAAAGCTTTTCAATTGGATTCAAAGTATTCCCATATCTGAGTGGTTGAGGAATTGTGCTAACTAATGCCGCGTACACACGAACGTGATTCACGGCGGTGAAAACACCGCCGTGAATCACGACAGGAAAAACGAGGGAACGGCTTGTTCCCCCACACACGGCCGTTTTTCCTGTCATTTTTTCTCTTGGCGAAAAAAACGACCGTGTGTAGGCTCCCTGGCAGTGTTTCCCTATGGGAAAACTGCCGCGGAAAAAAATGACAGGAATCACGGCGAGAAAAATTAGAGCATGTTCTAATTTTTCTCGTCGTGATTAATGCCGTTTTTCCCATCTGGAAAAATGACAAAAAGCCCACAGACGATCGTTTTTCTGGTCCAAAGGAAAAAATTTAATTTTTCCTGACGGGAAAAACGGTCGTGTGTACGCGGCATTAGTGTTTGAGTTGCAAATACTCCCAGTCGCTAACCTGCCTCCACCCGTGTATTATTATTATTATTATTATTATTATTATTAATTCTTCTCTAATCCTAATTTTACCTTGTGTCGCAATATCTTTTAACTGTGCATTTCCTACCTGTGTTCCCAATCGTGTCCCATTCCCTGGAAGAAAAAAAATTGTGCCTAATAGCGGAATTAATGGGGAGTTGTACTCCCACTTTTCTTTTCGATATAGTGAGTCCCACACTTTAAATACAGTTTTAGTTAAATCATGTGTGTCAGTGCTAAATGTTCTAAATTTTGGTGGGATCCAGACTGTGAGGTGTTAAGTGTATTTTCTCACCTCGTCTTTCAGGACAGCACCTGGAGAGAGCGCAGCTCCACCCCTTTTCCCAGGAAACACTGCAGTCAGTTTTCTTTAAAGACCGGACACTTCCACCATGGCCTCAGTTGTAGTGTTTCCTCCGCCATGGTGGAAGCGCTGCAGGGAACCAGGGGTAATGCTGCGCTCTCTCCAGGTGGAGACAGTATGGGGCATACCTGTTAGTTTTTTTCTTTTGTTCCAGGCCAGCCCAGCACCCCCCCTTACGTGAGGTGGATGCTGCGGTACCTTCTCCCCTTCATACCCGGCGAGGGTTAAGGCTGCGGGAGGGCCCACTCTCATCAGACCGGCACTGGGGGCATGGAAGGAGGGATGGCGTGCTCCTCAGGAGACGATCAGCGTCTCTTTCGTTTCCCCATGTTTTCCGGGTCCCGGATGGCGAGCGCGTCATTCCGGCCGGGGGCGGGACTTCCCGTGGTGCGACGCGGCTTCCGGTTCCGGCCGCTGGAACGCAGGGGGAGGAGGCGGCCTTCGGCTGGTGTCATTTCCGGTCCTCACAGCGGTGAAAGGACCGGGAAAAGCAAAAAAGGAGCTGTCGGACGCCACTTCAACCTCGCAATGGAAGAGGAACAAGCGGCAGTGGTGGGAACAGGAGCCACTCACACCAGCCAGACCCAGGTAAGCAGGGACAGAGGTCCCTGTATATATACTTTATGGGGTCTTGTATATTCTTTCCCTCCTTTTCTCCCCTGGGGGGAAAGCAAAGGAGCCTGTGCCACTCTCCCTAGAGATTGTTACTAGAGAGTTGGTTTTTTTGTTGTTATGGTGGCTCAGGGGGTGAGTCACTAGGTAAGCTGTGCTTATAAATGTAAGGGCTAAAGTGTTAGTTCCTTCCTCTTTTATTTTCCAGCTGATTTAGAAGGTTTTGGTTACTATTATGTTTTAAAAATGTTTTAAATATAGTATGGTGTTGGTGTATTTCAGCTTAAAGCCAAAGACAAAACCAAACACTCCTCTCCTCTTCCCAAGAGGAGATGTCCGTCTTGCAAAGACACGCTTAGGGAAACATGGCCTAAAGCGCTATGCAAGACATGTATTGCAGAGCTGTTAAAAGAGGAAACTGCCTCAGCTGCAGCTGCTGCTCAACCAGGGGAGCTATTAAGCTCCTTCCGAAAGGAACTAGCGGACACTTTTCAGTCATTCCGCTCCTTTTTGGATAGACGTCCGGCGGCCCAGCCAAACAGGAAAGGCAGTTCACCATCCTGTTCTCATCCTAGTACTCCTGCACCCAGAGGGGTCAGCGACTCGGAGGATGAGGAGATAAATGTTGCCACAGGTTCGGATGAAGAAGAGGAAGAAGAAAGGGAAATTTCTTCTTCCCGCTATAGGTTATCCCTGGAGGAAGTGGACGATCTATTAAAAACAATACACACAACGCTTAATATCGAAGAGGATAAGACGCAATTATCCTTACACGATAAGATGTTTCAAGGCATGGGAGAAGTAAAGCAACGGGTGTTCCCAGTGCACAAATACATCTCCGAGACAGTAAAGAGAGAATGGAAGGACCCAGAGAGGGCACCTTTCTTTTCCAGATCCCTCAAGAGAAGATTCCCCTTTGAGGATGATAGTCAGCAGGTTTGGAATAAAAAACCAAGGCTTGACGCAGCCTTTTCGCAGGTTTCAAGGAATACAGACTTGGCCTTCGAGGACATGGGCACCCTAAAAGATGCCATGGACAAGAGGGCAGACTCCCTACTAAAAAAGGCATGGGATTCGACTATAGCCAACTTTAAGCCAGCAATGGCATCAACCGTGGTAGCGAGAAACTTAGAACACTGGTTGGAGCAATTAAAAACTCACATTGAGGCGGGAACTTCTCGTAAGGATCTACTTGACACGCTGCCTATACTTCAGAAGGCGGTAGGGTACATGGCTGATGCCTCTGCTGAATCTATCAAAATGTCAGCTAGATCAGCAGCCTTGGTCAACTCAGCCCGCAGAGCCTTATGGGTTAAGACCTGGTCAGGGGATATAGCCTCAAAGGCGAAGTTATGTGGTTTGCCTTTTGACGGTGACTTCGTTTTTGGCCCTGATTTGGAATCCGTACTTAATAGAACGGCTGATAAAAAGAAGGCCTTCCCAATAAAGAAGAAAGTGGTTCCACAGGGTAAAACTAATTTTCGTGCTTTTCGGCAAACCGAGGTTAAAAAAGACACGGGCTATAAAAGACCTTGGAGGTCCCAGAGAGGGAGAGGAAAGTCAGGGGTACTATTCCGCCCTCCTGGCCAAACCACAAACACCCAGTGACAGTCCGCCAACGGTGGGAGGAAGGTTACAGGCCTTTCTTCCACAATGGAAGACAGCGACGTCCAGTCCATTTGTCCTCAAAATAATATCAGAGGGCTACAGGCTGGAATTCTCGCAACCCCCTCCAAACCGTTTTTATGTAACCCGGACTCCTCGAGACCTGGAGAAGTCTATAGGGATGTCATCCTTACTGGAAGAACTCATCCAGCAAGAGGTAATTATAGCTGTTCCCCCCGAAGAGGAAGGGATAGGGTGCTATTCACACATCTTCCTAGTGAAGAAGACGTCAGGAAAATTCCGGTTGATCTTGAACCTGAAGATACTAAACAGGTCCATCAGATACAAAAGATTCAAGATGGACACAATTTTCTCAGTGAAACATCTCCTGACGCCTGGTTGTTTTATGGCATCCATAGACCTGAGGGATGCGTACCTACACGTTCCTATAGCGCCAATATCACAGAAGTATCTGCGATTAGCAGTAAAGATGGGAGACTCGATCTCACACCTGCAGTTCAGAGCCCTCCCTTTCGGACTGTCATCCTCACCAAGGATATTTACAAAGGTCATAGCAGAGGCTCTAGCACCCCTCAGATTAAAGGGGAGATCAATAGTGCCATATCTGGACGACCTCCTGATATTTGCCAAGACAAGGGAGTTATTGGCGAAAGATCTAAAAGAGACGAAAAGACATCTCGAGAGTCTCGGATGGATCATAAACCAAGAAAAATCAAAAATGATCCCTTCCCAGACGATAAAATTTCTTGGATATACAATAAATTCCATACAGGAAAGACTTTTTCTCCCAGAGGAAAAAATAGAGAAACTCCAGAGGGCAGTAAAGGGGACTCAAACAAATCTGCCGATGACAATCAGAGCAGCCATGTCAGTCCTAGGCCTACTCACCGCCTCAATACCAGCGGTACAATGGGCACGTCTGCATGCGAGAGACCTCCAGCAGACAATTCTCAGGAATTGGTCCTACGGAGAGTCGCTGGAAAAATTGATAAAAATACCCCCTCAAGTTCAGAGAAAGCTGTGGTGGTGGAGGAAGCAAGCAAATTTAGACAAAGGCCTGCTTTGGACTTTCCCTGTAGAACACAGATTGACAACGGACGCAAGCTTCTGGGGGTGGGGTGCTCATCTGGATGGACAGATGGCCCAAGGAACATGGTCAAACAGAGAAGCCCGGAGATCCTCCAATTGGAGAGAATTGAGGGCCATTCTACTGGGACTATGGGCGTTCAAGAAACAAGTCCTGGGTCACCACATTCAGGTGTTATCAGACAATGCCACGGCAGTGGCTTATATAACAAGGCAGGGAGGCACGAGGAGCAGAGTGTTGCTATCCTCAGCCCTCCACATTTTGGCCTGGGCAGAATCCAATCTAGCCTCCTTGACGGCGGTACACCTAAAGGGAGATCTGAACCAAATAGCAGACTTCCTAAGCCGAGAAAGAGTACTGGAATCAGAATGGAGTCTGAATCCGGTAGTATTCCAGAAGATAACAGGAAGATGGGGAGTTCCCCAAATAGACCTGTTCGCATCCCACGCCAATGCGAAGGTGGAAACATACTTCTCCCTAAACAGGCAAGATCAAGCGGAGGGTCTAGATGCACTGGCACAACCATGGACCTTCCACTTGTGCTACGCTTTTCTCCCCTTCCAAATGATCCCATTGGTCCTCAAAAAGCTACAGAAGGAGCCTACAACATTAATCCTAGTAGCCCCATTCTGGCCCAAAAGGACTTGGTTTTCAACCATCCAGAGGATGGCGGTGGAACCCCATTGGTTTCTTCCTTTACAGAAGGACCTTTTAACACAGGGGCCCCTACAACATCCCAATATCAAGCACCTCAGACTAGCTGCTTGGCTACTGAGGAGCAAATCCTAAAAAAGAGGGGCTTGTCCAATAAACTAATTTCAACATTATTGGACAGCCGAAAAAAGGTCACCAGAGCGATCTATTTCAAAGCTTGGAAATGTTTTAATTCCTGGTGCAGAGAAAAGATCCGTTCACCAAAGGAGACTATCTCTGTATTAGAATTTCTCCATGAGGGAATGGAGAAGGGGTTGGCGATTAGCACCCTAAAGGTGCAAGTAGCCGCCTTATCGGTGTTCCTGGAGAGACAACTATCTCAGGACCCCCTTATCGTTAGATTTTTTAAGGCACTGACCAGAGTTAGGCCAGTACCCTTTAAGTTCTTCCCAAAATGGGACTTATCTCTGGTGCTACAGGGTCTGACAAAAAGACCCTTTGAACCTCCGGAGGAAGCAACGATTACATTTTGGTCCCTGAAGGTAGCACTCTTAGTGGCAGTTACCTCAGCTAGGAGAGTGAGTGATCTACAGGCCCTGTCAATCATAGAACCTTTCCTTTCTATATTTCCAGACCGGGTAGTGCTGAGAACTGACCCGGGCTTCCTACCAAAAGTGGCAACGGTATTCCACAGGTCACAGGAAATAGTTCTCCCTTCCTTCTGTCCTACACCAGTGGGCACGAAAGAAGAAGCCTTTCACAGCTTGGATGTAAGGAGGTGCATACTGCACTATCTAAAGATAACAAGTGAATTCAGAAGATCAAATTCCCTGTTTATTTTGTTTTCTGGCCCACGTAAAGGTTATAGTGCGTCCAAAAATACCATAGGTAGGTGGCTACGAATGGCTATCGGCGAAGCCTACAGAGCTTCAGGGATAGAACCTCCCACAGGAGTAGGGGCTCAATCAACCCGGGCAGTAGCAACATCCTGGGCAGAACGAGCTGGAGCTTCGCCGGGAAGAATATGCAAGGCGGCTACGTGGACAAGCTTCTCCACTTTCACCCGCCATTACAGGTTGGATTTACTCTCTGCATCTGAGCAATCATTTGGCAGAAAGGTCCTACAGGCGGTGGTCCCACCCTAGAGTAAGTACTCTTTTATCATCTCCAGGTGCTGTCCTGAAAGACGAGGTGAGAAAACCTCAGTTAGACTTACCGGTAACGGTATTTCTACGAGTCTTTCAGGACAGCACCGATGACCCGCCCTAAAGTAATGATAAGATGTGGTGTTATTGCTATGTTCTGCTTATCTAATTTCAGCATGGCTGGAGGTACTCTTAAACAACTGAGGCCATGGTGGAAGTGTCCGGTCTTTAAAGAAAACTGACTGCAGTGTTTCCTGGGAAAAGGGGTGGAGCTGCGCTCTCTCCAGGTGCTGTCCTGAAAGACTCGTAGAAATACCGTTACCGGTAAGTCTAACTGAGGTTTTCCATTTTCACCCATCTTTTTTTAGTGTTTGTGTTTGCCCATTCTATTAACCTCGATATTATGGCCGCCTTCTAATATCTTTTGATGTCGGGAGCTGCCAACCCTCCATTCTTTTTTTTCTAGACAGGAGCAAGTTATTTACTCTGGCTTTTTTATTCTGCCATATATATTTCAAAATATTTTTTTTTATGTAGCGCGGGTTTTAAATCTAGGGGGAATGTTTGAGTGGTAGTTGTACTCAAACACACTATTTGATAGGGTTCTGTTAAAACCCTTTTATACTACAGGTGGGATACTGGTGCATAGTTCCTTGTGGCCTGTTGATAGCGCTGTCATCAGAGGCTAGGGTTGAACAACTGGTATAGTGCTGTGCCTTGGATGTCCCCTCTTGGCGGTGGTGTGGTGGGCGTGTCGGCCTGCTGTGCATGCCGGGAGATGATATAAAAGGGGCGGACACTGCCTGTAGGGGGTTCGTGAGTTCCTGGGGGTCCGACCCTGGGAGTGTGTGGTCCTGTTCGTGGCCACCCCAGGCACCTTTAGCCCTGGGGTGGGGTTCCTGGCCCGGTACACTGGCGGATCAGTCCCAGGCACCTTTAGCCCTGGGGCTGCAACTGAAGGCCTTGGGTCCAGCACCTTCGGCTGGAACCCACAGAGAGAAGAGGAATCTCAGGGTGCTGCCTTGCGAGGAGACCCGTATCTAGAAGAGGAGGCCGGGGGAGGACCGTTCCGAGGGACTGGTGAGAGATCACAGTGAAGGAAGGGGCCCGGTAACTCTCTGGAGGGATGTCATCTTCCTCATAGAGGCCTAGTACTGGACCCAAAGTTCACCAGGTCTGTGGCAGAGACCCAAAGTTCCTTAGGTCTGTGGCAGAGGCCCAAAGCTCACCAGATCTGTGTCAGAGTTTGTGCAGAGACTGTGTGTAATCTAATGCGAGCATCACTCCGGCTGCTAGGATCCACTTTAATGGGAGACTATCCGGATAAGCTGAGACTACCTGAAGATATAGGTAGTGAATATCTTCGTTTGTGCCTGGGCCTACTCCAACACCTCTTGCTGTCCTGATCTTCCTCCAATCTTTCCTATTTTAATGACTATGCATAAGAGAAAATAAACTCTACGTTGGAGTTGCAATTGGTGTGGACCTTGGAGTTATTGGGGAATAGAGACTTGTCTTTATTGTAGTGAAGACGGTAACCATTCTCGGGAAAGCCTGACCATAGAGACCCAGGAACATTTACACCGCTCAACCTCTTTACACAGGAGGGTACGGGCTTGTGGCATGGTGTGCCCCTTTTCCTACAAGTGAGCCAAAGGTAAGGAATAGGGGTCTGTGTGCTACATTTATTACCTTAAAGAAACTTTGTGGTATCTCTATCGATAGCATTTGAAGTTTATATAATATTTTTGGTAAAGTCACAATTTTTAATAAGTTTATCCTTCCTATCCAGGAGATAGGTCTCCTCGAAAGGTTTAGCTCGGAATGAACTTCATTAAGTAACGGAATAAAGTTGGCCTGGTATAGTTTTCCTAGAGTAGGTCCTAGAGTAGGTGTTAATTTAATTCCCAAATATGTCAGTGCTTCTGTCGCCCAGGAAAAGGGGGAATTCCTGTTGTATTGCTATTGCCTCTTTCTTCTCTTTTCCTAAGTTCAATATTACTGTTTTTATCGGGTTTATTTTGAAGTTTGTGAGCTCCCCATATTGTTTCAGTTCTCGTATTATATTGGGTAACGATATCCTTGGCCTGGTTATGTATAGAAGTATGTCGTCCGCGTATGCAGCAACCTTATGTTCTTCACCCACCCTAACCCCGCCTATATCTACATTTTTCCTTATTTTTTCCAGCAGTGGCTCCAATTAAATTATTTACAAAAGTGGTTGAGAGCGGGCATCCCTGCCTGGTTCCATTGAACATATTGAAGGCGGACGACATACTTCCATTAACCTTAACCCTGGCCGAGGGGTTTTTGTATAAGTTACTAATCCATCTCATGAGCCTTGGGCCAAAACCAATGCTTCGTAATGTATCTATCATGAATCCCCAGTCTACTCGGTCAAATGCTTTCTCGGTCGTTAAAGCCTACACACGACTGTTTTTCATGACGAGAAAAACGAAGAGAAAAATTAGAGCATGTTCCAATTTTTTCTTGCCCATTTTTCACGTCGTGAAAAATGCTCGGAAGCCCACACACGATTATTTTTAATGACCATTTTAAAAAAAAAATATTTTTCTCGTCATTAAAAACGGTCGTGTGTACGCGGCATAATACTTTTTGAAAATCTTTGCAATATCAGTTGTTTTGTATTTCATTTCACCTTTTTCATTTTTTATCTTTTCAATATAATTTAGTTTATTTTTTTTCCCTTGATATTTTTGTTAAGTATTTCCCGGGCTTATTTCCCCATCTATATCTTTCTTTTGCTACGTTGTTGAATACTCTTCTGGTTTCCTGCTCCATCAAATCCCTTAAGTGACTCCTTTTCTTTCTCGTACATCACGGGACACAGAGCGGCATAGTCATTACTATGTGGGTTATATAGATACCTTCAGGTGCTGGCACTGGCAACTTCCAAAACCGGAAGTACCCTCCCCTATATAAGCCCCTCCCATCCGGGAGCACCTCAGTTTTTTGCCAGTGTCTAAGGCAGTGTTTCTCAACCTTTTTGCCTTCGGGGAACCCTTGGCAAAAAGTTGAGATCTCGGGGAACCCCTGAAAAAAAAATTCAGATCTAAAGCTCACGGATCATTGGCTCTGATCAGCGAGCTGTAGATATAACAGCAATAAAGAAACAGTATCAAATAATAGAATAGAAGATATTGTAAAAACACTTACCTCCTTAATGTGAAACTTGGGCTTGCTTTTTTCTGCACAGATGCTCAATTCTGGGTCGAACTTGAGATAAGCACACACGGATTTCTTCTTCAACTGAAAGTAAACGATTTCGCTCCTTGCTCTTGATGCTTGTTAAACAGGAAAAAGCTTGCTCACACATGTAGGAAGTAGAAAACTGCAGCAAAACATTCAATGCCTTTCTGTAAATGGCAGGATACTCTTCTTTGACTGAAATCCAGAATTTGTCCAAGGATACATCATCAAACCTCATCCTGAGGGTACGATCAGACTGCAAATCGCAAATTTCTTCCTGTTCTTTTAAATTCAAGTTCTCTGACTGAACAGAAGACTCAGAGAATGGGTTCCTCACCCAATCATATATTTGTGTTGACAGAGAAGGAAAATAATATTCCATTTTGCTCTGCAATACATCCAGGTGGCTTTCAATTAGATTTGAAACTTGCTGGTATCCTTCCTCACTTCCAAGGCCAAGCAACAGAGGAAACATCTCCAGATTTCCTTTCACAACATGGCTTTTCCAAAGATTCAATTTTCTTTTGAATCCAAGAATCTTGTCACTTGAAGTCAGGATATTCTCTCCAGAACCTTGCATAGACTTGTTCAGCAGGTTCATATGATTAAAAATGTCCGCTAAGTATGCCAGTTTCTGCAGCCACTCTTCATCTTCAAAGCACGCAGCAAAATCTAACCTACAAATTTCTTCAAAGTACTTCTTTAGTTCTTCTTTCAGCTCAAACACTCTGTGGAGAACTCGTCCTCTGCTAAGCCACCTGATTTCTGTATGTAGCAGGAGATTTACGTGGTCCTTCTTCATGTTTTCACAAAGTTTTTGGAACATTCTTGAGTGAACTGGTCTTTGTTTAATAAAGTTCACCATTTTTGTCACATCATCCAGAACACTTTTCAGCTCAGCTCCAAGAGTTTTGGACATGAGCACTTCTCTATGAATAAAGCAGTGTGTTGTCACAACATTAGGATTTTCTTTTTTTACAAGTGAGGAAAAGCCTTTCATGGAGCCAACCATTGATGGGGCACCATCAGTACAGATTCCAACACAACCATTCCATGACAGTCCTTGGGATTTCAGATAGGCAGACAAAACATTAAATATATCTTGACCCTTGGTTGTTTCAGGCAGCTCTTTGCAGCAGAAAAAGTTTTCTTGAATTTCACCACCATTTTCAAATCGTACAAATGTTACAAGTTGACATGCGTTGGTGATATCGGTGGACTCATCAACCTGGATAGCGAAGCTGTTTTTTTTAAGGATATCACACAAGACCTCTTCAACATCTTGTGACATGTCATCAATACGCCGACTTATTGTACTGTCTGAGAGTGGAACCTTTTCAATTTCCTTTATTGCAGCTGCTCCTAGCATGTGATTTACAATAATTTTACATGCTGGCATTATTATATTCTCACCAACTGTGTGACTTTTTCTTTTCTGGACAATAATTTCTGCCACCAAATAGCTTGCTTCCTGTGCTTTTTTACTAATGGAGACTTTTTTAACAAAAGCTGAACTTTGCTTGCTTTGAGATTCCAATAGCCTTTTGAAATAATCGGCACCTTTAGATGCCAAATGGCCATGGTTTGTAGTAAAGTGTCTTTTCAGTTTTGCTGGAGCCATTGCTGTATTTGCAAGTTGTTTGCCACAAATAAGGCACAATGGAATGGGACAATGTGGATCACCTGTCCATGAAAAACCCATAGTTAGGTAACTTTCACTGTAAAGGCGGACTTTTTTGGGATCAAACACTGTGCTGCTGGTGCATGCAAAGGACTCAGGATGTTGTAATTCTTCCTCACTAGCCTTATCAGAATTTTCTGTAGTAGAAGATGAAGCTGTACTATCCTCCTGTACCTCACTCCTTCTCCTCACAAAACGCCACATTGGACCTTGAGCCATTTTGTTTTTAAAACCACTAATGAAAAAAAAAAAAAGTATACTACCATAAATAAACCACACTATCACTAATAACTGCAATATATAGCAAAAGTCCTTCTGCAATGCAATTACAAAAATCTGGTTCTCAGTGCTAAACCTACATACACTGCATCGCTGCTCAGTGGAAAATACACTCTGCAATGCAAAATATCAATGCAGTTGAAAAACTCGACACACCTGTCTCTGCAAGGCACAAAGAAAAAAAATGTTTTTTCTGTGAGCACAGGCACAGTACTATTCTGGAGGTTACCAGGGCACAGTGCAATGTGGAGGTCTTCAGGGCACACATAACATTTTCTGTGTGCCCTGTTGACATCAGAGCACTGGTATCATGTATGTATTGTATGCATACATTTTTCTGCATAGAAATCACGCAGTGTAACATAGTACTTACAAGAGTGGTTGCTGTTCCGTCAACTGTGTGCTCTTCTGCTTTGGAAGTACCGCTTCCTGTAGGTCGGTTTCAGTTCAGTTCTGAAGCTGCAATGTTGTCCCCTGATTTGTAGCACAATCAGCCCTGCAGAAAGTGGTAAATTAGTCATGTTAGTAAAAGGACAGAGCACAGGGGGTCGGTACAGTGCAGAAGAGGTTGACATCATCATAGTACTTACAAGAGTGGTTGCTGTTCCGTCAACTGTGTGCTCTTCTGTTTTGGAAGTACCGCTTCCTGTAGGTCGGTTTCAGTCCAGTTCTGAAGCTGCAGGCCGATCTGCCCAACAGAAAGTGATACATTGGTAAATTTTCCTAAAAAGGACAGAAGGCAGAGTACAGCCAGGAGATCACCAGGGCACAGTACAATCCCCCTATATACATGTGAACACATGCCCCTTAGGGTTGCCACCTTTTCTTCAAGCCAAACCCGAACACTTTAGTGGCGCACAACATCTTTTTTTTTTTTTTTTTTTGTATATGCTTGAAGATTGTAAAAGACGACCTGGGACACTTGCTTGCCTCCAGGAGAACAGTAATGCGTAGCGCAGTGGATGTGGCCAAATTGTGAGTGTTATGGATGGAATACAGGGGTCAGGAATATTTACTGTGCAAAATGCAGGGGACAGGAGTGTGGAATGCATAGTAGGAGTCATGACTCCAAAACAAAAAGAGTACAGCAGTCAGGGGTGTGTAGGGGTAGAGAAGAGCGCAAAATTCCCCCCGCAAGCAATACTCTCCTCCATGTTACACTTTTATCAAATATTCCAGCTCCCTCTCCTGCAAAAAAGAAATAAAAAAGCCAGCACTAATCTTTATGCTCACTCTCCACCCCACCAACAAAAATAATTCCCCCTCAAAACAAATCCTCTTCCCCTTCCTCAGCACACGTCCTCCTCCACTATCCCCAGTCCTAGCCCCCCTTCTTCCTCATCCCAGCACTTATCCCTGCCCCCCTCAATTCCCCCCCCAATAGAAATCCTCTTTCCCAACCAGTACAAACCCTCCTTCCCCCAATACCCCTCTCAGAAATAATCCTCTGCCACCACCAAATCCTACCTCCGAGCACAGCCTCCCATTCCAGTAGAACACCCCTCCCCCCAACAAAAAAATCTCTTGTAGTATAAATCTTTCTCCTCCTCCCACTCCCCCACCAAAAAAAAAAGAAGGAAATCCCACTTCTAGCACAAACCTCTCCTTAAAAAAAAATCCCCCTTCCAATTCTCTCCCCCAAATCCCCCCTTCCAGCACAACATGCTCCCCATCCTGGAACAATTCCTCTCCCCTTGTCCTCTCCAGCGCAAATCCTCTTTCCTCCAAGCCCCTCCTACACAAATCCTCTCCCCAGTTCCATCACATATCTTCTCACCTTAATCCCCCCTGCCAGTACAAAAACTTTACCCCCACAAACAAATCCTTTCCCCCCTTCAAACACGTCCATACTGTCCCAGTTTTAATGGGCCTTTCCTGAGATTTGAACAAAATCCCAGCGTCCCATGAATCCGGGCTGAGTCCTGGAACAAGTTCTGGCACTAGGCTCAGCCAACTTGCCAAGCAGGAGCTAGTGTGGGCCTCCAGGGCAAAATGTCCTCCATCTCTTGGGGTCCCAGATGCCATGATCATGCCCTCTGTGAGAAGTTGGATATGTGCTGGGGGGGGTAGACTGGGAGGGAGAGGGCTAGTGCTGGAAGGGGGGGGGGGGTGGAAATGTGCTGGGGGGAAAGGAGGTTAGTGCTGGAAGGGGCTGTCAGGTTTCAAATTAATCCCACACTGACTTATGGAATATGTCCTTTCTAATACCAAAGCACATATCCTCCTAACCCCCCAATCACTCCCCCAAGTGTAAATCGTTTTAGTTTCCTCCATCCCAATCCCAGCCACTCTCTCCCCCTCCTCCCTGTCCATCTACAAAGCATAGCAAAAGTTTGTTACAGACCTGCTTTCAGCACATGTTCCTGCTCCCCCTCCTCTTGTGTGTGTGTATACAGAGCTGAAGGAGGAGGGGGAGAAGACAGCTTTGTTCTGCTGTGTGTGAGTGAGACAGGCATCTGATCGTGCAGACAGCAGAGACATGTCACTCCGGTGCAGTCCAGTGTGAATGACGTGCAACCCTAATGACCCTGCCAGCTCTGTCCGCACCCCTCCCCCCCCCATCACTAACCCTCCAGCCATGTGCTCCGATGACTCTCTGTCCCTCCTGCACTCTGCATTGCTGCAGCTATAGCTGTGGTAATGCAGAGTGCAGGGGAAACAGGAGCCATCGGAGCACAGTGCAGGGGAGAGGCAGACAGAGAGCCGCTGTAAGAGCTCACCTTCCCTGTCAGTGTTGCCATGTACACCTCCTCCTTCTTCGGCTCCCGTTCCCGCTCTCTGCACTACTTCCCTGCTCCGCCCCCTGAATTTATAGGAGCCGGAACTATACAAGTGTCATCGGGTATTCATGCGCGCCGTGTGCCAGCAGCAGCGCGCATGAAGGGATTCAGTAGTACACATCCGCCGATTTCCCGCGGAACCCCTGGGGACTTCCCGCGGAACCCCAGGGTTCCGCGGAACCCCGGTTGAGAAACACTGGTCTAAGGTGTTGGCCAAGAAGTAACATGTGTTTTTCACTGAGCTTGCGTACAGGTTCTTTTGGGCCTCAGTAAGCTATTCCGGATCCGACCAAAAAAGCTTCATAGCTAAACGGTCGGTACCCGGGCCTTGCAAAGAGAAGAGCAAGGTTTTGCCTGTAATGCCTCTCTTAGGAGGGCTGGACCCTGGGATCCAGAGCTCTGGTCATACCCACGACCAAGATGTTTTCTGTGCAGGGTGCTATACAGGTCCAGGGGAGTGGAATCCTTGGGAACCCGGTCCCTGAAGGTTTAATTACAATGCCTGCCGTGATAGGTGAAGTTTGGGCTTCTGTGGACCAAACAGAGTCCTGCGGCGAGGAAAAGGTAAGTGGGGGCCCTCAGGAACTTGGTTCTATTGAGGGACCCCCAAGCCTATTTTGTCTTTCTGTCTGTTACCTAACGGTATTCCCGCTAATATTCTGTGTATGCCTGTTACTACTGAGAAAATGTAAAAATTTTAATAGTAGGCAAGAAAAAAAAAAAAAAATGTGTAAGACCGCGGTACCTGTGTTAGACACTAGAGGCCGCTATGGTTCTTTTTCTTGTAATGTGGATTTTTTTTTTCTTCCAGAATCAAATCCAGGCAGTTGGTAAGTTCTCTGCTGGGAAGCTGTCTCCTCTGCCCTGTTGCTGCACTCATCCATCCCCGGGCCCTGCGGCAGGGACCCTGGCTCCCATCTAGCTCCTTATTTTTTCAAAAAAGGCGCCGAAGGCGCACGTGCCCGCGCGCGTGCACGCGCCTCTATATATAGAGGCGATCTGGAAAAAGGGGCGGAGCGGGTGGATGACGCTCGGTGTGCGCCGCGGCGCTACTGCGCATGTGCGGGCGTCCAGCGTGTTTTAAAGCACAATCATAGCTGGCTATTGAAGTGCACAGACAGAGCTAGCAACAGTAAAAAGGCACACAGAGGCGGTTGATGCAGGCATCCCCTAGAAAGGCACTTTAGTAGACACCAACTGTTATATAGCAGCAATTGTGCTAGACTATTCTCAGTAAAAGTGGTGTATTACGGCTGGAATACCTCAGCTTTAGGCTTAGGAATATGCCGTCCAGAAGCTCCGGAACTGAATCTTCCAGGAAGCGAAGGGGGTCTCATCGGGCTCTGAGGATCTTGGGCATGCTTCTGCTGCACCAGTCTCCCCTGAAGTTCAGAGGTAAGTGACCGTAGAGACCCCGCAGGGGTACTTGGTACTGTGGCTGTCCTCAGTTCACCTGCTCCTGTGTATGTAACAGAGGAGGTTTTTTCCTCAGCTCTGGGAGGATTAGAGAGAGATTGTCAACATTGATCGCTGCCTCCCTGTCAGGGAAAGCACGCCCGATCTCCGTCTCCTCCTTCAGAGTGCCTGTTAGCAGAGCAACAGTCCCATACAGGGATCGACCTGCCTGAAGGGGATCAGGATGAGGTTGATTCTGTTATAGAGGAATCAACAGTGGAAGAACCTTTTCTCAGCATCTCAAGCTGAAAGATTATGGGTTCAGTCTCTGACTAACATGGTCCGATCAGCATTTAAAAATGCACCTTGCGGAACCATCAACCACTACTGTATCCTCGTTGGGGTCACTAGAAGCCCCCAGACTGTCTGTTCTTTTCCACTTCACCCTTTACTGAAAGGGCTCATTTACCAAGATTGGGAACATCCTGAGAAAATATTTATTCCCCCCAAGAGATTTCCGGTGGTCTATCCCATGGAGGATAAGTTCATCAAAAAATGGAAGGTCCCTACAGTGGACGCAGCCATCTCTTGTGTGTATAAATCACTGACATGTCCAGTGGATAATGTCCAAATGTTCAAGAACCCAATAGATAAAAGATTGGAGTCCTTATGAAAGTCTGCTTCTTTCTACAGCAAGCTTGGTGACACAACCAGCAGTGGGGTCTGCTAAGCAGTGAAGGATCAGTTGAAACAGGTCTTAAGGGACTTGACAGATCAGCAGGCCCTTGCCCTAGCTGATCTACCTAGAGCCTTAGGCTTTGCGGTTGACGCCATAAAGGATTCAATCCATCAGGCCTCCCGCCTTACGCTGTCTGTAGTACATATGCGTAGGCTTCTATGGCTCAAAAACTGGTCTGCTGAAGCTCCCTGTAAAGAATGGCTGGTTAGCGTCCCATTTCATGGTGAACGCTTATTCAGGGAAGACATGGACAAATATATCCAGAAAATTTCCAGCGGTAAAAATACACTCTTGCCGGTTAAAAACAGAGTTAGAGGTCCCTCTTTTAAGAGGCCTGCTTCTCCAGTCCCTGGGGCATCGGCTGTGTAACAGTTCCGACGGCCTCCTCGGTCAAATCCCGGGGGTAAAAATCAGGGACAATCGCAGGGTAATGAGAAACCCTGGGTCAGGAGAGGTACAAAACCTCCCCCAAACTTAAATTCATTGAAGGGTTGCCCCCACTCAGTCGGGTGGGGGGAAGACTCCAGTTGTTCGCAGAGACCTAGCGGGACGCGATCAGAACAGATAGGTGCTCTCCGCAGTATGTTTGGGATACAGATTGGAGTTAAAAGACTCTCCTCCTTCCCATTTTTTGAGGTCAAACGTGCCAAGGGATCCCCGGAAGAGAGAGTCCCTCCTGTCGGCACTAGAACAACTATTGCTCCAAGGAGTAATTATGGAGGTTCCCCTGGAATGGGGGTTCGGGTTTTACTCAAACCTCTTTACAGTCCCGAAGCAAACGGGGACGTGAGGCCCATATTAATTCTAAAAGGGCTAAACAAATTCCTGTATATCAGGACTTTTCCGGATGGAGTCGATCCGATCGGTGGCCACTGTCCTACAAGGGGAGGAATGGTTAGCCGGGATCGACATCAAAGATGCTTATTTGCACATTCCCATCTTTCCAGTCCACCAAAAATTTCTACGCTTTGCAGTAGAAGGGCGCCATTTTCAGTTCAGAGCCTTACCCTTCGGTCTGGCCACAGCACCGCAAGTGTTCACAAAAATTCTGGCCCCATTATTGGCCAATCTAAGAACGCAAGGTGTAACGATAATGGCATATCTAGACGACTTGTTGCTGATAGACCACTCAGTGAAAAAACTAGAAGTGGTCGTTCACAAGACAATCAAGTATCTGGAATCTCACGGTTGGATTATCAACCGAGACAAGTCAGCCCTAAAAACCAGTCAAAAGTCTGGAATACTTGGGGCTAAGGTTGGATTCAGGCCAGAGAAAAATATTCTTGCCTCGAGGAAAGGTGTTGTCTTTGAAAGATTTGATCCACTTAGTGGGTACAAAAAGACAGCCGTCCATACGCCTGTGCATGAGGCTGCTGGGGAAAAATGGTGGCATCATTCGAAGCAGTACCCTACGGTCAATTCCATTCAAGGAATTTGCAAAGGGCCATACTGTCAGCCTGGAACAAAAAAAGTTCAGGCCCTAGACTTACAATGTCTTGTCCCCTTCCGTTCGCAAGAGCCTCCGTTGGTGGTTGGTTCTCCAGAATCTGGAAAAAGGGAAATCCTTCAGTCCGATTTCTTGGAAGGTGGTCACTACAGATGCCAGCCTTATAGGCTGGGGAGCAGTACTGGAGCAATGGTCTCTCCAGGGCAGATGGTCGGATGCAGAAAAGGCCCTGCCCATCAATCTCTTAGAGATACGAGCAGCCCAGTATGCCCTAGTAGCATGGACATCCAAACTCCAAGGGTCCCCTGTCAGAATTCAATCAGACAATGCCACAGCAGTGGCATATATCAATCATCAGGGGGGCACCAGGAATCGTGCAGCCCAGAGGGAAGTAAATTACATCCTGAAATGGGCAGAAAGATATGTCCCAGCCATATCTGCGGTATTCATTCCAGGAGTGGAGAATTGGAAGGCGGACTTTCTAAGTCGCCAGCAATTATGCCCAGGGGAAGGGTCCCTTCACCCCGAGGTTTTCTGGACAATATGTCAGCGGTGGGGAACACCGGATGTAGATCTTCTAGCATCCAGATTCAACGCAAAGGTGGACAGGTTTGTCTCTCGGACAAGGGATCCCCTAGCTTGCGGCTCGGATGCCCTAGTGTTCCCTTGGGATCAGTTCAAGCTGATATATGCATTCCCACCGCCACAATGGTTACCTCGATTACTCCGCAGAATCAGGGTAGAAAAGAAACCAGTGATTCTGGTGGCTCCAGCGTGGCCCCGAAGAGCGTGGTACGCGGAGATTGTAAAATGTCAGTGGGGAGTCCTTGGACTCTCCCACGTCGTCCGGACCTGCTTTCGCAAGGACCGATATACCACCCTTCCTTACCAGCCCTAGGTTTGACGGCCTGGCTATTGAAGCCCACTTTCTAAAAAAGGGAGGGCTCTCTAATCCTGTGGTATCTACCATGATCAATGCCAGGAAGCCGGTATCCAGGCAGATCTACTATAGAATCTGGAAGGCGTACATCGCGTGGTGTGAGGCCAAGAAATGGCATCCACGTAAGTACGTAATAGGTAGGAGTCTGGACTTCCTACAGTGGGCTGTAGATAGGAAGCTTGCCTTGAGTACTATCAAAGGTCAGATTTCGGCCTTGTCAATATTTTTTCAAAGGCCCTTGGCTTCGCATTCACTAGTCAAAGCCTTTAGACAAGGAGTGATACGTATTAGTCCTCCGGTTAATATTCCCATATGTCCATGGGATCTAAACCTGGTTCTGTCGGTTCTACAGAAACAACCATTTGAACCATTACAGCATATTTCCTTGGTTCTTCTCACCAGGAAATTGTTTTTTCTAGTAGCCATTTGTGCGGCTAAAAGAGTGTCGGAATTAGCAGCTATGTCCTGTAAAGAGCCATATCTGGTTATCCATAAGGACAGAGTAGTGTTACGTCCTCATCCAGCCTTTCTTCCTAAGGTGGTATCGAGGTTTCATTTGAACCAAGATGTGGTTCTTCCTTCTTTTTTCCCCAAACCTAGTTCGGTAGAGGGAAAGTTATTGCATTCTTTGAATGTAGTAAGAGCAGTTAAAGCTTATCTAAAGCCACTGCTCAGATTCGCAGAACGGATACTTTGTCTATTCTGCCGGAAGGCCCCAGAAAGGGTCAGGCAGCATCAAAATCTACTTTAGCCAAGTGGATTCGACAGGTCATAATGCAAGCCTATGGCTTGAGAAGGAGACCGCCTCCGTTCAAAGTTAGGGCGCACTCCACGAGAGCAGTTGGAACTTCATGGGCAGTGCATCACCAGGCCTCCCTGGCTCAAATCTGTAAGGCCGCAACATGGTCTTCAGTACACACGTTTACTAGGTTCTACCAGGTGGACGTTAGAAGTCAGGAGGATGTCGCCTTTGGGCGCAGTGTGTTGCAGGCCGCAAAAGATCCTCATGCCTGATGGCGCCCAGCTTATGTATGGTGTATCCCCCCCTCATGTGGCATTGCTTTGGGACGTCCCACATAGTAATGACTATGCTGCTCTGTGTCCCGTGATGTATGAACAAGAAAGTAGGATTTTTAAAACAGCTTACCTGTAAAATCCTTTTCTTGGAGTACATCACGGGACACAGAGCTCCCACCCCTCTTTGGGGACACTTATTGCTTTGCTACAAAACTGAGGTGCTCCCGGATGGGAGGGGCTTATATAGGGGAGGGTACTTCCGGTTTTGGAAGTTGCCAGTGCCAGCACCTGAAGGTATCTATATAACCCACATAGTAATGACTATGCCGCTCTGTGTCCCGTGATGTACTCCAAGAAAAGGATTTTACAGGTAAGCTGTTATAAAAATCCTATTTTTCTGACTACACTCTGGTGTTTCCTTGTCTAGGTGTATTTTATGTGTCTGTTCCAGGTCTTGTAAATACCTTTTTCATAGTTATTTCCCTTTCTTTTTTTTTTTCATGCTCCTATTGAGATTAATTTGCCCCTAATATACGCCTTATGGGCTTCCCAAAGTGTGGCCCTTGTTACATCTGGTGTGTCAGTACTAAAAAAATTGATCAATTTCAGTTGATATGATATTAGCTACTTCTGCATCATCTATGAGATCTTCATTTAATCTCCAAGTACCTTTCTTTATTTTCCTTATCCTGAAATCTGATATTAACTGTTACAGGGGCGTGGTCCGAGATTGTCCTAATCCCTATTGAGGTCTCTACTACGTACTCCATGATCCACCAGTATATAATCTAGTCTCGATTACGTGTCGTGCACCGATGAGTGAAACGTATAGTCTTTCCTACTTGGGTGTGATATCCTCCATGCATCAACAAGCTGGTGCATGTGCATTTTTTTTTTAAATTCATTTCAGTTGTTTTTTCTCTCTGATTTTGTTTGATGGGGTTGATGTAGCTAGCTGCCTTAGACCCCTTTCACAATGGAGCGGTTTTACGGTGCTTTAGCGTTGTAAATAGCCTCTGCTAAGTGCATGAAACCCGCCTCCCATTCATTCCTGTGGGCCTTTTCACACTGGGGTGGTGCGCTTGTGGGAGGGGCAAAAAAAGTCCTGCAAGCAGGATCTGTTGGGGTGGGTTAGGAGCGTTGTGTACTGTGCTCACAACCCGCCCCTGCCCATTGAAATCTTGGTCCTTAAAAGGGCTTTGAAAGCAAAGCAATATGGGCATTTTAAACAACTTTTTCTGTGTTAGAAGTGCCTCGCTAGTTGATGCAAAGTGGTGCCAATAAGGGTTATTTACTAAAGGCAAATCCACCCAAAGTGCACTTGTAATTGCACTGAAAGTGCACTTGGAAGTACAGTCACTGTATATCCGAGGGGGAAATACAAGGAAAAAAAACTGCATTTTAGCTTGCATATGATTGGATGATAAAATCAGCAGAGCTTCCCCTCCTTTCAGATTTACAGAGACTGCACTTGTGAAGCAGAGTGGATTTGCCTTTTGTAAATAAGCCCCTGTGATTTTAATAATAAACGTACCTTTAAGAACAGGCTTCCCTTCCAGTATTGCCAGCTGTTGTTGGCCCAGGCAGAGTGCATTTGGTATCACTCCACCTATGACAGGAGCTGGCACTATACAGTAAGCAACGGCTTATGGGGCTCTGCTACTCAGCCACTTGCTTCCTCTACAACACTGATGCTGTGGGATAGAGGGCTGGCAAACCAAGATCTGGCCTTGCTGATCCACCATTCCAGAGCAGGAAGTTGTGGCACACATTATAAGGCTCTGTGGGCCATTGGTTTGCCACCCCTGGTTTAGACCTTGTCCAAAGTGAGCCACATTTTGCGAATTCAAGCCTGCTTTAAAAAAGGCTAAGTTGGGCAGCATGGTCCAGGAAGAGATGTATGGCTGTTTTGAGTGCTTTTGCTTAGGCCCCACTCACACTGAGGCGTTGCAATAACGCGCTAAAAACGATTAGCGTTATTACCACGTTTTTACAGCTTTAGCGCTAAAATAGCACTAACGCCTATGCGTTTTTACTGTGTTTTTAGCGGTAAAAAGGATTTCTTGGTATCCCACAATCCTCCACTCTACTGCGGTCATGTGACCTTCCCACAGCTTCTGGGCATTTTACCGCGGTTTTACAGCGGTACTCATTCATTTCAATGGGGATAGGCGTTTCTACAGCGCTATTTTATGCGCCCCAAAGATGCTCCAAAAAAGCTGTTCGCAGGATTTTTTCCAACGTACAGCCAGCACAACGCCTCAGTGTGAAAGCCCTCAGGGCTTTCACATTGAGAATGCTGGGGCAGGATTATTTCAGGCGTTTTTACAGCGCTATTTTTAGCGCTAAAACGCCTCCATGTGAAAGGGGCCTTACTGTCTTTTTGGCACAGAGAGCAGTCATTTTAATTTGTGCCAGTCTGCAAAGCAGGTCCGCCAAGAAGTAACCCCCCCCCCAAAAAAAAACAATACTTTACATGGAGGAAACCACATTCCCTGAAAGGGTTATTGGTCTAGTAAAGTGTATAGTATAGGGTGGGCATCACTAAATGGCGGACCGCGGGCCACATGCGGCCCGCGGCACTCTGCCATTCGGACCGCCGCGGTACCGCCATGTAGGAGCCTTTTCTTCCTCCTGCCGTTGCTCTGTAATCCTCACAGAGCCGACAGTGGGAGGCGGAACAATTCTGGGTGGAGGGCGGAGCTGCCCGAGATTATCAAACAGGCGATTGGCTGCTAGGACTGTCCTTCATCCTAGCAGCCAATCACCTGTTTGTTACCTTGGCCCTCCATCCAGAACTGTCCCGCCTCCCTCCCTCCCTGCAACTCCTCTCCTGCCCCTATCCAGACACGCTGTGCCTCCCTCCGATCTGCCTGTGTTAAGGTAGGACAGTGAGGGGGGTGAAGTTTAGAGCTAACAATTGAATGTGTGGGGAGGATGCCGAGCCTCAGGATTGCAGTGATGTGGGGGGAGGGGCTGAGGACATCAAAGAGGGGGAGCTGAGGACTGTAATGTGGGGGGAGCTGAGGACTGTAATGTGGGGGGAGCTGAGGACTGTAATGTGGGGGGAGCTGAGGACTGTAATGTGGGGGGAGCTGAGGACTGTAATGTGGGGGGAGCTGAGGACTGTAGTGTGGGGGGATTGAGGACTTTAATGTGGGGGAGCTGAGCACTGTAATGTGGGGGGACTGAGGACTGGAGTGTGGGGGGTACTGAGGACTGGAGTGTGGGGGGTACTGAGGACTGGAGTGTGGGGGGTACTGAGGACTGGAGTGTGGGGGGTACTGAGGTCTGGAGTGTGGGGGGTACTGAGGTCTGGAGTGTGGGGGGTACTGAGGTCTGGAGTGTGGGGGGTACTGAGGTCTGGAGTGTGGGGGGGTACTGAGGTCTGGAGTGTGGGGGGTACTGAGGTCTGGAGTGTGGGGGAGCTGAGGTCTGGAGTGTGGGGGAGCTGAGGACTGTAATGTGAGGGGGGGCTGAGGATATTAAAGTGGAGAGGGGAGGAATGTAATGTGGGGGGGGCTGAGAACTGTGATTTGGGGGACTGAAGAGAGTAATGTGGGTTATGATGTTAATAGAGGCAGAGGACAGCACTGTTAATGGGGGTTGATGTTAAGGAAGTGTGAGGACACTACTGTAGAAGGAGTGGAGGGGGATGATGTAAAGGGGGAGCTGAGGACACTCATCAAGAGGGGATCTTGATGTGAAGGGGGAGGGGACTGTGATGTGCACTGGGGACTAAGGAAGCTGATATAAGAATGGATTAAGATCTGTGCATGTGCATTAGGTGCACACGTCGTGGGTGGATCAGCCTATTTTAAAGTGGTTGTAAACCCCGTAGACAAATTTTTTTTTTTTACTTACCTGCTAGACAAAGCTATAATGAGCTAGTATGACTAGCATACTAGCTCATTATGTACCACTTACCTTCGATCGGGGCCCCCGAAGTCGTCCGTGTCCCTCCTCTAGCCGCATCCATCGCTGAGGACTGGAGTGTGGGGGAGCTGAGGACTGGAGTGTGGGGGAGCTGAGGTCTGGAGTGTGGGGGAGCTGAGGTCTGGAGTGTGGGGGAGCTGAGGTCTGGAGTGTGGGGGAGCTGAGGTCTGGAGTGTGGGGGAGCTGAGGTCTGGAGTGTGGGGGAGCTGAGGACTGTAATGTGAGGGGGGGGCTGAGGATATTAAAGTGGAGAGGGGAGGAATGTAATGTGGGGGGGGCTGAGGACTGTGATTTGGGGGACTGAAGAGAGTAATGTGGGTTATGACGTTAATAGAGGCAGAGGACAGCACTGTTAATGGGGGTTGATGTTAAGGAAGTGTGAGGACACTACTGTAGAAGGAGTGGAGGGGGATGATGTAAAGGGGGAGCTGAGGACACTCATCAAGAGGGGATCTTGATGTGAAGGGGGAGGGGACTGTGATGTGCACTGGGGACTAAGGAAGCTGATATAAGAATGGATTAAGATCTGTGCATGTGCATTAGGTGCACACGTCGTGGGTGGATCAGCCTATTTTAAAGTGGTTGTAAACCCCGTAGACAAATTTTATTTTTTTTACTTACCTGCTAGACAAAGCTATAATGAGCTAGTATGACTAGCATACTAGCTCATTATGTACCACTTACCTTCGATCGGGGGCCCCCGAAGTCGTCCGTGTCCCTC
This sequence comes from Rana muscosa, assembly GCA_029206835.1. Classification (NCBI taxonomy): domain Eukaryota; kingdom Metazoa; phylum Chordata; class Amphibia; order Anura; family Ranidae; genus Rana; species Rana muscosa. The sequence continues at coordinate 17,369,570 of JARGYO010000094.1, read as the reverse complement.
CTCTAGCCGCATCCATCGCTGAGGACTGGAGTGTGGGGGAGCTGAGGACTGGAGTGTGGGGAGCTGAGGACTGGAGTGTGGGGGAGCTGAGGACTGGAGTGTGGGGGAGCTGAGGACTGGAGTGTGGGGGAGCTGAGGACTGGAGTGTGGGGGAGCTGAGGACTGGAGTGTGGGGGAGCTGAGGACTGGAGTGTGGGGGAGCTGAGGACTGGAGTGTGGGGGAGCTGAGGACTGGAGTGTGGGGGAGCTGAGGTCTGGAGTGTGGGGGAGCTGAGGTCTGGAGTGTGGGGGAGCTGAGGTCTGGAGTGTGGGGGAGCTGAGGTCTGGAGTGTGGGGGAGCTGAGGTCTGGAGTGTGGGGGAGCTGAGGTCTGGAGTGTGGGGGAGCTGAGGTCTGGAGTGTGGGGGAGCTGAGGTCTGGAGTGTGGGGGAGCTGAGGTCTGGAGTGTGGGGGAGCTGAGGTCTGGAGTGTGGGGGAGCTGAGGACTGTAATGTGAGGGGGGGGCTGAGGATATTAAAGTGGAGAGGGGAGGAATGTAATGTGGGGGGGCTGAGGACTGTGATTTGGGGGACTGAAGAGAGTAATGTGGGTTATGACGTTAATAGAGGCAGAGGACAGCACTGTTAATGGGGGTTGATGTTAAGGAAGTGTGAGGACACTACTGTAGAAGGAGTGGAGGGGGATGATGTAAAGGGGGAGCTGAGGACACTCATCAAGAGGGGATCTTGATGTGAAGGGGGAGGGGACTGTGATGTGCACTGGGGACTAAGGAAGCTGATATAAGAATGGATTAAGATCTGTGCATGTGCATTAGGTGCACACGTCGTGGGTGGATCAGCCTATTTTAAAGTGGTTGTAAACCCCGTAGACAAATTTTATTTTTTTTACTTACCTGCTAGACAAAGCTATAATGAGCTAGTATGACTAGCATACTAGCTCATTATGTACCACTTACCTTCGATCGGGGGCCCCCGAAGTCGTCCGTGTCCCTCCTCTAGCCGCATCCATCGCTGAGGACTGGAGTGTGGGGGAGCTGAGGACTGGAGTGTGGGGAGCTGAGGACTGGAGTGTGGGGGAGCTGAGGACTGGAGTGTGGGGGAGCTGAGGACTGGAGTGTGGGGGAGCTGAGGACTGGAGTGTGGGGGAGCTGAGGACTGGAGTGTGGGGGAGCTGAGGACTGGAGTGTGGGGGAGCTGAGGACTGGAGTGTGGGGGAGCTGAGGACTGGAGTGTGGGGGAGCTGAGGACTGGAGTGTGGGGGGAGCTGAGGACTGGAGTGTGGGGGAGCTGAGGACTGGAGTGTGGGGGAGCTGAGGACTGGAGTGTGGGGGAGCTGAGGTCTGGAGTGTGGGGGAGCTGAGGTCTGGAGTGTGGGGGAGCTGAGGTCTGGAGTGTGGGGGAGCTGAGGTCTGGAGTGTGGGGGAGCTGAGGTCTGGAGTGTGGGGGAGCTGAGGACTGGAGTGTGGGGGAGCTGAGGACTGGAGTGTGGGGGAGCTGAGGTCTGGAGTGTGGGGGAGCTGAGGACTGGAGTGTGGGGGAGCTGAGGACTGGAGTGTGGGGGAGCTGAGGTCTGGAGTGTGGGGGAGCTGAGGTCTGGAGTGTGGGGGAGCTGAGGTCTGGAGTGTGGGGGAGCTGAGGTCTGGAGTGTGGGGGAGCTGAGGTCTGGAGTGTGGGGGAGCTGAGGTCTGGAGTGTGGGGGAGCTGAGGTCTGGAGTGTGGGGGAGCTGAGGTCTGGAGTGTGGGGGAGCTGAGGACTGGAGTGTGGGGGAGCTGAGGACTGGAGTGTGGGGGAGCTGAGGACTGGAGTGTGGGGGAGCTGAGGACTGGAGTGTGGGGGAGCTGAGGACTGGAGTGTGGGGGAGCTGAGGACTGGAGTGTGGGGGAGCTGAGGACTGGAGTGTGGGGTAGCTGAGGACTGGAGTGTGGGGGAGCTGAGGTCTGGAGTGTGGGGGAGCTGAGGACTGTAATGTGAGGGGGGGGCTGAGGATATTAAAGTGGAGAGGGGAGGAATGTAATGTGGGGGGGGCTGAGGACTGTGATTTGGGGGACTGAAGAGAGTAATGTGGGTTATGATGTTAATAGAGGCAGAGGACAGCACTGTTAATGGGGGTTGATGTTAAGGAAGTGTGAGGACACTACTGTAGAAGGAGTGGAGGGGGATGATGTAAAGGGGGAGCTGAGGACACTCATCAAGAGGGGATCTTGATGTGAAGGGGGAGGGGACTGTGATGTGCACTGGGGACTAAGGAAGCTGATATAAGAATGGATTAAGATCTGTGCATGTGCATTAGGTGCACACGTCGTGGGTGGATCAGCCTATTTTAAAGTGGTTGTAAACCCCGTAGACAAATTTTATTTTTTTTACTTACCTGCTAGACAAAGCTATAATGAGCTAGTATGACTAGCATACTAGCTCATTATGTACCACTTACCTTCGATCGGGGGCCCCCGAAGTCGTCCGTGTCCCTCCTCTAGCCGCATCCATCGCTGAGGACTGGAGTGTGGGGGAGCTGAGGACTGGAGTGTGGGGAGCTGAGGACTGGAGTGTGGGGGAGCTGAGGACTGGAGTGTGGGGGAGCTGAGGACTGGAGTGTGGGGGAGCTGAGGACTGGAGTGTGGGGGAGCTGAGGACTGGAGTGTGGGGGAGCTGAGGACTGGAGTGTGGGGGAGCTGAGGACTGGAGTGTGGGGGAGCTGAGGACTGGAGTGTGGGGGAGCTGAGGACTGGAGTGTGGGGGAGCTGAGGTCTGGAGTGTGGGGGAGCTGAGGACTGGAGTGTGGGGGAGCTGAGGTCTGGAGTGTGGGGGAGCTGAGGTCTGGAGTGTGGGGGAGCTGAGGTCTGGAGTGTGGGGGAGCTGAGGACTGGAGTGTGGGGGAGCTGAGGACTGGAGTGTGGGGGAGCTGAGGACTGGAGTGTGGGGGAGCTGAGGACTGGAGTGTGGGGGAGCTGAGGACTGGAGTGTGGGGGAGCTGAGGACTGGAGTGTGGGGGAGCTGAGGACTGGAGTGTGGGGTAGCTGAGGACTGGAGTGTGGGGGAGCTGAGGTCTGGAGTGTGGGGGAGCTGAGGACTGTAATGTGAGGGGGGGGCTGAGGATATTAAAGTGGAGAGGGGAGGAATGTAATGTGGGGGGGGCTGAGGACTGTGATTTGGGGGACTGAAGAGAGTAATGTGGGTTATGATGTTAATAGAGGCAGAGGACAGCACTGTTAATGGGGGTTGATGTTAAGGAAGTGTGAGGACACTACTGTAGAAGGAGTGGAGGGGGATGATGTAAAGGGGGAGCTGAGGACACTCATCAAGAGGGGATCTTGATGTGAAGGGGGAGGGGACTGTGATGTGCACTGGGGACTAAGGAAGCTGATATAAGAATGGATTAAGATCTGTGCATGTGCATTAGGTGCACACGTCGTGGGTGGATCAGCCTATTTTAAAGTGGTTGTAAACCCCGTAGACAAATTTTTTTTTTTTTACTTACCTGCTAGACAAAGCTATAATGAGCTAGTATGACTAGCATACTAGCTCATTATGTACCACTTACCTTCGATCGGGGTCCCCGAAGTCGTCAGTGTCCCTCCTCTAGCCGCATCCATCGCTGCGGCGACAGCCGGAATGTTACTTCCGGGTATCGCCGCTGCAGCCAATCACAGCGCCGCTCCGGCGCTGTGATTGGCCGGAGCGGAGAAGACGTGACTCCGCGCATGCGCGCGTGAGCTGTCGAATTCGGCTACGTCGTCGAATGTTGCGACCTAGCCGAATTTGTGAATGGGGTGACGTCAGCGTCGCCGCATTTACATACAAATATCTCCTTAACCGTGTAGGTTTAGGAGATATTTCATGCACCTACAGGTAAGCCTTAATCTAGGCTTACCTGTAGGTCTTTGTTTAAAAAGTGGGTTTACAACCACTTTAATGGGCTGCACTACCCACATGAAAACCGAGAGAAAGAAGTCCTTGACCTTTTTTTTAAAAAGAAAATTGCGCCGCACCAAGCCACATTGTGCTGCAGCAACATGTCGTTTGGCGCATGCGAAAATGCATGACAGGGAACCAAAATGATATTCGGACCTCTGCTATAAGAAAATTTTACTGACCGGACCTCGGCGAATTGTAATTCAATACCCCTGGTATAGGGGGTTATTTACTAAAACTGGCGAGTGCAGAATCGGGTGACAATCAGCTCCGAAATTCAGCTTTTTCAGTTAAGCTCAGACAATAAAACCTGGAAGCTGATTGGTTTCTATGCAGAGCTGCACCAGATTTTGTACTCTCCAGTTTTATTTAACCACTTAAGCCCCGGACCAGTACGCAGCATAAAGACCAGGCCCCTTTTTGCGATTCGGCACTGCGTCGCTTTAACTGACAATTTGCGCGGTCGTGCGACGTGGCTCCCAAACAAAATTGACGTCCTTTTTTTCCCACAAATAGAGCTTTCTTTTGGTGGTATTTGATCACCTCTGCGGTTTTTATTTTTTGCGCTATAAACAAAAATATAGCGACAATTTGGAAAAAAATGCAATAGTTTTTACTTTTTGCTATAATAAATATCCCCCAAAAATATATAAAAAACATTTTTTTCTTCAGTTTAGGCCGATACGTATCTTTCTACATATTTTTGGTATAAAAAAAAAAAATCGCAATCGCCGTTTATTGATTGGTTTGCGCAAAAGTTATAGCGTTTACAAAATTGGGGGTAGTTTTATGGCATTTTTATTAATTCTTTTAAAAAAAAATTTTTTTTTTTTTTTTTTTTTACTAGTAATGGCGGCAATCAGCTATTTTTTATTTTTTTTTGACTGCGACATTATGGCGGACACATCGGACCCTTTTGACACATTTTTGGGACCATTGTAATTTTTACAGCAATCGGTGCAATAAAAATGCACTGGTTACTGTAAAAATGACACTGGCAGTAAAGGGGTTAACCACTAGGGGCGCTGGAGGGGTTAAGTGTGCCTAGGGGAGTGATTACTACTGTGTGGGGGCGTGGCTACGAGTGACACGTGACCGATCTCCACTCTGATTACACAGAGCGGAGATCGGTGACAGTGTCAGTAGGGGAGCGGGGAGATGTTGTGTTTACACTAATATCTCCCCGCTCCATGCCTCTGTGAGACGATCGCGGGGATCCCCGCGGCGATCGAGTCCGCGGGACCTGCAGTCCGAATCACGGGGAAGGCAGGGGGGTCGCGAGCGCGCCACCGGCGGCGTGCACGCGACCCCAACGTCGGGCAGTTAAAGGGGACGTACAGGTACGTGATTGTGCCTGTACGAGCCATTCTGCCGACGTGTGTGTGTGTGTGTGTGTATATATATATATATATATACAGTGGCTGGTCATTGAGTGGTTAATCTTCAATTCTGAGTGGTTGCCAAGTTTGGGGGAAATAATGCCTTTTTAAATGTATATTTGGTTACCTTATTTCAAGCAAACAGTCCACTCACCGTACTTGACTGCATTTGCTTGCCCTATTCCTAAGGTGTTGCAGATGTCATGTCACCTGCCTTAACTTCCTACATCAAAGAATCAAATGTTCAGCTTACAGATATTTGTTTTGTTTTTTTGCAGCATCATCAAATTTGCCAACGCAATTCAATTTTTAGGGAACAGAACTTTGAGAAATCTAGTTGGTGTGTATGGAACACATTGGCAAAGACAAAATCTTCGAGCCCAAAAAATCTCTCCTCTTTTAGTCTGATTTTCTATGAATAGGTGAAGCCCAAATCTCACCCTTCCTGGCAAATGGACATCCTTTCAGCAAGCACACAGCAGATGTCTAGCACCCTCTGTTTGATGTTTCTCTGCCTGTGTAGAGAGGTGTGTGTGTTTGTTTCTTCTAATTTCCTCCCTAATTATAATTCTCTACACCTGGGATTTTTTGCAGTGAGTTTTATTGCCAACCCCCCTCCCCTAATTGTTGTGAAAGGGATTTCAGGTGTGTTTTGGAGCACAAAGTAAAGGACACAGGCATGGGCGTCCGCTGAGCTTTTTTCGGGGGGGGGGGGGGGGGGGGGCTTCATTTTAAGGTCATCCATGCTCGGTCCCTTTTTGACAATGTCATGAAGGGGAGGGGCTTAGTCATTATGACATAAAGCGCAGGCATGCAAAGGTTTGCGAATACAAAAATTACCGCTCCAAAAAAGACTCACCCCTATGAAACAAAACCTCTCCAGGAACAAAGGGTGCCGGAAATGCACAAGGCAATGGAAGAAATGTAGATATCTGGATATCTGGACAGCCGCACTCCAATCCAAAGAGTGCTTACTCATAGCTAGGCAAGCACTCTTTAGTGTGAAACGCGTTAGCTGTCCCTGTTATTTTGTTCCGTTGCTGTGACATGTAGTGCTTGTTTTATCATATTTTTTATCCAATAAAAGCCACGTTGGATTGGAGTGCGGCTGTCCAGATATCTACATTTCTTCCAAAGGTTTGAGAAACCTGATGCAAAAGCTTAATAGAAGGATCAAGCTGCCATTGTCTGATTAGCAATTTCTATTTTTTTTAAACCCCCCCCCCCTCTAGCGGCCGAATAGCACCACTAAAACTATGGTAAAGCACCGCTAAAACTAGCAGCGCTTTACCGATAACGTGGCCAGCTGCTAGTGTGAAATAAGATAATTCCGCTTCACTTCATGTCCATATAAATATAGTGTGTCTCCAGGGGGGGGGGCAATTGACCCCCCTTGCCCTATGGAGCGGACGCCCATGGACACAGGCCTGGTGCCAAACATTAGCAGATCATCTATGGATTTTTAGGGTTCTAATCTTTGTGAAACCTTAACTTTGCAGGGGTATATGCAAGGAGAAACAATCGTTGACAATGTGATTCTGAAGAAGCATTCACTTATACACACACTTAATTCTTTGATGTCCAGCTTTCACAGAGCCTGTTTTTTATGGCAGTCCCTTGATTCTTGATTTTTTTTGTGGAACATGCATTTTGAGGCCAAGAAATTTCCAACTACTTCTATTGTGAACACAAAAGAATTTTAACCCATTTAACCCACCTTGACATGTGAATGTTAGCAATTTACTCAGCCAACTTCCATGAAGACTACTTTGGCCATTAAATTAACATGGTGAGTAAATAGTTTGTGTAAAGCCCCGTACACACGGTCTGACTTTTTGCCAACAGACTTCAAAATGAGCAAGTTTGACAAAAAATCCGACCGTGTGTACGCTCCATCGGACAAACTTTTTTGGTTTTCAGCGGACAAATGTTCGGTCTGCAAACAGACAAACTTTTCGGCAACAAAATTCCGATGGTGCAAAGTCCGACCGTGTGTACAGAAATCCATCGGACTTTTGTCCGATGGACAAATAAGCATGCCCAGAACCAATGTTAAAATCAACCAACAATAGCAAAAGTTGACCAAAGGGTGGCGGTAAAGAGCAGAAAAACCACATGATGTTGGAAGTTTTGGGAAAATTTGCAGAAAAGTCCGAGCGTGTGTATGCTATGGGTGTGTCCGGCAAACTCCCTTCGGACAAAAATCCACAGAAAAGTTTGTTTTGAAGTCCGACCGTGTATACGAGGCTTTAGACAGGTGTCAAGTAGCTCACAACAACACTGGATCCTTAGATTGTTCAAAAATACCCACAGAGACACAATTTAGGTTTTTTAGTATTTGCCACAAATGAGACTCGGGATTGAAGACTTTTTTTGTTTTTTTGTTTTCACAGACCCCACTCCACAAAACATCAAGGTGGTGATAGGCTGGTTAATCAAACGGTACAAACATCTGGAGGAGCTGTTGGGGTTGCCACCGTCGGATGACGAGCCTCCGGCGATTAAACTTTTTCTTTAATTTTATTTTTTGTTTTGGTTATTTTATATATTTTTGCATTAAGTTTTCTAAAAATGTTAGTTAAAAAAAAATAAAAGGTATCCAAACCTTCACTACGTTGTCAAATGTCCTTTCCTATTTTGCATTTGAACACACTCTGAAACCCTGCAGGTACAAAACACATACATGTCTGCCAAAGTCTGATCTTGACTCTGCTAGCTTGAGGCACAATGGGCAGATTTTTCCCATTCCAGCTGCAGTGATAAAGATTCTCTCAGGTAATTGGTTAAAAAAGAAAGGATGTGTAACGGTTGTCAATAGGAAAACAACCTCTTCCAACTTCGGCTGTTACCTTTAACCCTTTCCATACAGGGCTTTTTATACCACTTCCATACCGGGCCTATTCTGGCACTTCTCTCCTACATGTACAAATCATCATTATTTTGCTAGAAAATTACTCAGAACCCCCAAACATTACATATGTTTTTTTTTAGCAGACACCCTAGGGAATAAAATGACGGTCATTGCAACTTTTTATCTCGCACGGTATTTGCACAATAATTTTTCAAACGCCTTTTTAAAAAAAAAAAAAAAAAATGGTTTTATTAATAAAAAAAAAACAAAACAGTAAAGTTAGCCCAATTTTTTTGTAAAATATGAAAGATGATGTTACGCCGAGTAAATAGATACCTAACATGTCACTCTTTAAAATTGCGCACACTCATGGAATGGCGCCAAACTTCGGTACTTAAAAATCTCCATAGGCGACGTTTTGAAATTTTTTACAGGTTACCAGGTTAGAATTACAGAGGAGGTCTAGTGCTGGAATTGTTGCATGCGCTCTAACGCACGCGACGATACCTCGCGTATGTGGTTTGAATGGCGTTTACATATGTGGGCGGGACTTACGTGTGCGTTCGCTTCTGAGCGCGAGCTACCGGGGACAGGGGCGTTTGAAAATTTTTTTTTTTTTTTATATTACTTATTTTATTTCTTTTTTTACACTTTTATTTTTTGATCACTTTTATTCCTATTACAAGGAATGTAAACATCCCTTGTAATAGGAATGGTGTGTGACAGGTCCTCTTTATGGAGAGATGCGGGGTCAATAAGACCCCACGTCTCTCCTCCAGGCTGGAAAGCATGAGATCGTGATTTTTTTTTTCCCGATCTCATGCTTTGTTTACTTTTGAGAACCCGGGCGTGATGTCATCACATCGCGCCCGGGCCTCCGACAGTCATAGAGTTGACTGGTGACCATCTGGTCACCAGTCATCTCTATGCTCGTCATGTGACCACCGGCGCCGGACGATTCTTTCTCCGGGCCCCCGATGGCACGGGAGAGCCGGTGAAGCAACGGATGGCGGCGGGAGGGGGGGATGTCCCCTCCCACCGCCTATAAGAACGATCAAGCGGTGGAACCAACACTATGATCATTCTTATGGTGCGCAGAATCGCCGGCTGAAGAGAAGGATATCTGAATGATGCCTCTAGCTGCAGGCATCATTCAGATATCCCCCCCACAAACCCAGGACGTCATATGACGTCCACCAGGAGGGAGAGAGGGTTCCTGCCGGCGTCATTTCCCAATGACCCGGTATGGAAGTGGTTAAAGTTGTGGTTTTTCAAGGTTTTAATAGTATTGTTTGCCATGGATTGCAGCTCATACAATATTTAGTTTTGGGATTCTTCTTTTAAAAAAGAAAACCTGGAAACCGCTTCTGTCTCCTTGTAAATTTGCCAGGGATCAAGTTAGCCAAAAATCACAAACAAAATCTATTTTTGGTGTGTGCAAATTTGGGAAGACTCTGGGGGGAAGATCTGACATGAGGGGAAGCTCTGCTGATTTTATCATCCAATCATGTGCGAGCTAAAATGCTGTTTAGTTTATTTGCATGTCCCCCTTAGATCTACAGTGACTGCACTTGGAAGGGCACTTTCAGTTCCCTTTCTAGTGCACTTGTAGTGCAAAGTGGATTTGCCTTTCGTTAAATAACCCCCAAAGTCTGAAGTTTGCTCTTAGTGGATGTGGCGTTTGGTCCACCCTGAAGTAGTTTCCCTGTGTAAAAGCTAGGTTGGAGAAAGAGCAGGCAGCAGCCACTGTAGTTTAAAAGATGCCTTGTTTACGACTTGCAACTAAGACAAAAACAACAAATTATGGGCACTGTTGCAAACCAGTCAAGGTGACAACTGTGGATGTAGCTAGTCATTCTTGTCCATAGTCTGCAGCCATCACTAGTATGTTGCTTCACATTTCAGTGGAATGGTAACAGTAGGTGGGGCAAGCTGGCAAGATGGAGTGCAGGGAGGCACAAATGGCCACTAATTCTTCATACATGGACTGACTAATGTTGGCCCTTAGATTTGTCTTGACCCCAAATCTGTTTAACTAAAGTCCATGATGTAACCCAAAAACTTCACCCGACATATCTATAGATTATAGGATATGGCAAGTCAGCTACTTATATACCAGTTTCAGGGAGATGTTCCTGAATGCCAACCCAACCTTTTTTCATTTGAAATCTGTCTGCTGTAATAGCTACTTGCATGAAACCAAACACATTTTATAGTGCTTCCTTATGCCGAGTACACACGGTCGGACTTTTGACCGGGCAAAAGTCAGACGGACTGAAAGAGAACAAGTTCTCTAAGTCTGTCGGATTTCCCGATGGAAAAAGTCCAATGGGGCATACACACAGTTGGAATATCCGATAAAAGTCCGTGGGACTTTTTCCATTGGGAAATCCGGCTGTGTGTACAAGGCATAAGAGTCAGATTACAAAGTTCCATGGCAGTTGTTTGCCCCTTTCCAACATAATGCATTTGTTAAGAAGACTGGCAAAGGGTCAGTTAGCCTACTGTGGTGTTCTGCTCATTGTGTGCATAGATGGCACAATCTTCTCCTCCCCTCCTGAACACTCCAGCGATAGCAGACCTAGGCCCCATACACACTAGTTGATATTCTTCTGATTTTGGAATACATATTTACCCAAAACATGTACTGTAGTGCAAGGGCCTGCCTGATTGCATACAAATTGAAGCTCTTAAGGTTTGTCCTCATCTTATATTGTTTGTTTAAATCAGAAAAAAAAAAACCTTCTGAAAATCAAATGTCGCGTACACACGATCATTTTTCTCGTCGGGAAAACTGTCATTTTTTCACTTGGACGAGAAAAACGGCCGTGTGTAGGCTCTCCAGCAGTTTTCCCGACGAGAAAACCGCTGAGAATCACGACGAGAAAAATTAGAACATGCACTAATTTTTCTTGTTGCGAATCGCGGCATTTTTTTCCTCGGCAGTTTTCCCATAGGGAAACACTGCTAGGGAGCCTACACGCGGCCGGTTTTCTCGACCAAGCGAAAACATGTCGTGAAAAACGGCCGTGTGTAGACTGGGAAGAGGGGACCAAGCCGGTCCTCGTTTTTCACGGCGGTGTTTTCACCGCCGAGAAACTCCGGTCGTGTGTGCGCGGCATAATAGTGTGTATGGGGCCTTAAATTTACTGAGTCAAATATCTCTTTCAAAAAACACAGAGGGAAGCCTCCTATTCAAACATAAAATGTATTCGACAATACCTTCAAACATAAAGGGCAAGTAATTTTTTGGTGGATTATAATTGTTAACATTAAATTTATGAGAATCACAAATCAACAAAATAAAGCAATATAAAAAAGGAGCCCTACTGCTGAGGTAGCAGGGACTGCGTTTAATTGTCAAGTTGCTGTGGTTCTTGCTGTACCCCCATCTGCTGCTGTGGTTCTTGCTGTACGGCCACATGCTGCTGTGGTTCTTGCTGTACGGCCACCTGCTGCTGTGGTTCTTGCTGTACGGCCACATGCTGCTGTGGTTCTTGCTGTACGGCCACATGCTGCTGTGGTTCTTGCTGTACGGCCACATGCTGCTGTGGTTCTTGCTGTACGGCCACCTGCTGCTGTGGTTCTTGCTGTACGGCCACATGCTGCTGTGGTACTTGCTGTACGGCCACATGCTGCTGTGGTTCTTGCTGTACGGCCACCTGCTGCTGTGGTTCTTGCTGTACGGCCACATGCTGCTGTGGTTCTTGCTGTACGGCCACATGCTGCTGTGGTTCTTGCTGTACGGCCACCTGCTGCTGTGGTTCTTGCTGTATGGCCACATGCTGCTGTGGTACTTGCTGTACGGCCACATGCTGCTGTGGTTCTTGCTGTACGGCCACCTGCTGCTGTGGTTCTTGCTGTACGGCCACCTGCTGCTGTGGTTCTTGCTGTACGGCCACATGCTGCTGTGGTTCTTGCTGTACGGCCACATGCTGCTGTGGTACTTGCTGTACGGCCACATGCTGCTGTGGTTCTTGCTGTACGGCCACCTGCTGCTGTGGTTCTTGCTGTACGGCCACATGCTGCTGTGGTTCTTGCTGTACGGCCACATGCTGCTGTGGTTCTTGCTGTATGGCCACATGCTGCTGTGGTTCTTGCTGTACGGCCACATGCTGCTGTGGTTCTTGCTGTACGGCCACATGCTGCTGTGGTTCTTGCTGTACGGCCACCTGCTGCTGTGGTTCTTGCTGTACGGCCACCTGCTGTTGTGGTTCTTGCTGTACGGCCACCTGCTGCTGTGGTTCTTGCTGTACGGCCACCTGCAGCTGTTGTATTGCCATCTGCTGCTGCTGCAGCTGTTGTTGTATGGCCATCTGCTGGAGTAGGTTACTGGACAGGGGTTGTGCTTGAGGGGTGGGGAAGGTATGAGAGGAGGGATTTAAATGTGGGAAAGTGGGCAAACTAGATAGGTTAGTGAAACCTTGGGGGGCAGGGTTGATCGGGAAATTTAAAAGGGGTAAAGTAGAGGGCACATTAGAAATAATGGAGGGATTGTAATTTTGGGCTTGAAAAGAAGAAAGGATTTGGGGATTAGGACTTTGATGAAGAGGGGTAGTGAGCTTAGGTGTGCGCAGCCTATTGCATTAGGGTGTGCACCCCAAAGCTCAAACTCACATGTGTGTGTGTATATACATATAGGGCAATGGACAGTGTCGGTAGAACAGTGGACGGTGTCAGTAGTTTATTTTTTTTAATATATATATATTTTTTTATATATATTATATTATTTTATTATTTATTATTGTTTTTTTACAGGAAAAAAATCAGAGCCCAATTGGGGGGCTTTGGTGAAATGTCAGGGGTCTAAACAGACCCCGGATGTCTCACTTTTGAAACAAAGAAAGGGACTGAGAATAGAGATTCCCCAGTCCTTTTCTCTGCAGTCAAGCAGCAGGGGGAATCTGCTCAGCACAGGGTTATTAGGGTGTGCCCAGGCACACCTGGCACACCCTGTGCGCACGCCTATGGTAGTGAGAGTTGAATAAGGGGAGATATCAGGTTGAGAGTGTCTGGAGGTGTGTGTAGCAGAGGGCAAGGAGGTAAATGGAGTTGATGTAGGGGCAATGTGAGCTGATCTAGGCTGGTCAGGTGGGGGCATATTTGAAATTTGGGAACAGGGAGATGCTGTGTGATGTGAAGTTTGTGAATGCTGTGTTTTGGGTCTGTAGGGGCATGTGAGGAAGTGGCGAGAAGAACTAATTGTGAGGGAGGTTCCACCAGGGGTAAATCAGGATCAGCCACACCCTGGCCTTCAGTCCCTGGCCTTTGAACATGCACATCTTGTAGCAACACAACACCTTGCTCTTCATTGCTACTGCCCCTGCTGTGAGAGCGTCTGGCGATTTGTTGCATTCAGTTGCTGTACCGCTAAACACAGGGCCTGAATTTCTTCACCACTTTGCCTAAGCACTACAGTTTGGTTGTTGATGGCTGTAGTCAGCATTACAAGTTGTGAAGACTGATTCTGGTCCATCCGCTGCAATTCTTCTTTCTTTCTCGTACATCACGGGACACAGAGCGACATAATCATTACTAATGGGTTATATAGTTACCGTCAGGTGCTGGCACTGGCAACTTCCAAAACCGGAAGTACCCTCCCCTATATAAGCCCCTCCCATCCGGGAGCACCTCAGTTTTTTGCCAGTGTCTAAGGTGTTGGCCAAGAAGAAACATGTGTTTTTCACTGAGCTTGCGTACAGGTTCTTTTGGGCCTCAGTAAGCTATTCCGGATCCGACCAAAAAAGCTTCATAGCTAAACGGTCGGTACCCGGGCCTTGCAGAGAAGAGCAAGGTTCTGCCTGTAATGCTTCTCTTAGGAGAGCTGGACCCTGGGATCCAGAGCTCTGGTCATACCCACGACCAAGATGTTTTCTGTGCAGGGTGCTATACAGGTCCAGGGGAGTGGAATCCTTGGGAACCCGGTCCCTGAAGGTTTGATTACAATGCCTGCCGTGATAGGTGAAGTTTGGGCTTTTGTGGACCAAACAAAGTCCTGCGGCGGGGAACAGGTAAGTGGGGGCCCCCAGGAACTTGGTTCTATTGGGGGACCCCCAAGCCTAATTTGTCTTTCTGTCTGTTACCTAACGGTATTCCCGCTAATATCTGTGCATGCCTGTAACTACTAAAAAAAATGTAATAATTTTTAATGGTGGTCAAGAAAAAAAAAAAAAAAAAAAAGAATGTTTTTTTATATATGTTTAGTATATTAAACTGCGGTACCTGTGTTTGTCCACTAGAGGCCGCTGTGCAATGTTTTTCTTGTCATATGGACTAGTTTCTTCTCAGAGAGCAAAGTCCAGGCAGCTGGTGAGTTCTCCTACAGGAAACTGTTTCCTCTGCCATGTTGCAGTGTTCGTCTATCCCCCGGCCTGCGGCAAAGGGGGCCCTGGCTCCTGTCCCTGGTTTCCATGTTTGAAAATTAGCGCCGAGGCGCACGTGGCCGCGCGCGTACGCGTGCACGCGCCTCTATATATAGAGGTGGCCGGAAAAAGGGGCGGGGCCTGGGGGATGACGCTCTGTGCGCGCCGCAGCGCTTCTGCGCATGTGCGGGCGTCCCAGCAGGTTTTTAAAAAGCCACATTATTGCAGATAAGCTGGTTATGAAGTACAGAGACAGAGCTGGCAACATTTAAAGGCATACAGCATAGCGGTTGATACAGGCATCCCCTAGAAAGGCACATTAGTAGACACCAACTGTGATATAGCAGCAATTGTGCTAGACTATTCTCAGTAAAAGTGGTGTATTACGGCTGGAATACCTCAGCTTTAGGCTTAGGAATATGCCGTCCAGTAGCTCCGGAACTGAATCTTCCAGGAAGCGAAGGGGGTCTCATCGGGCTCTGAGGATCTTGGGCATACTCCTGCTGCACCAGTCTCCCCTGAAGTTCAGAGGTAAGTGACCGTAGAGACCCCGCAGGGGTACTTGGTACTGTGGCTGTCCTCAGTCACCTGCTCCTGTGTATGTAACAGAGGAGGTTTTTTCCTCAGCTCTGGGAGGATTAGAGAGAGATTGTCAAAATTTATCGCTGCCTCCCTGTCAGGGAAAGCACGCCCGATCTCCGTCTCCTCCTTCAGAGTGCCTGTTAGCAGAGCAACAGTCCCATACAGGGATCGACCTGCCTGAAGGGGATCAGGATAAGGTTGATTCTGTTATAGAGGAATCAACAGTGGGGGAACCTTTTCTCAGCATCTCAAGCTGAAAGATTATGGGTTCAGTCTCTGACTAACATGGTCCGATCAGCATTTAAAAATGCACCTTGCGGAACCATCAACCACTACTGTATCCTCGTTGGGGTCGCTAGAAGCCCCCAGACTGTTTGTTCTTTTCCACTTCACCCTTTACTGAAAGGGCTCATTTACCAGGATTGGGAACGTCCTGAGAAAATATTTATTCCCCCAAGAGATTTCCGGTGGTCTATCCCATGGAGGATAAGTTCATCAAAAAAAAAAAAAAAAAAAAAAAATGGAAGGTCCCTACAGTGGACGCAGCCATCTCTTGTATGTATAAATCACTGACATGTCCAGTGGATAATGTCCAAATGTTCAAGAACCCAATAGATAAAAGATTGGAGTCCTTATGAAAATCTGCTTGGTGATACAACCAGCAGTAGCAGCTATTGGGGTCTGCTAAGCAGTGAAGGATCAGTTGAAACAGGTCTTGAGGGACTTGACAGATCAGCAGGCTTTGCCCTAGCTGATCTACCTAGAGCCTTAGGCTTTGCGGTTGATGCCATAGAGGATTCAGTCCATCAGGCCTCCCGCCTTACGCTGTCTATAGTACATATGCGTAGGCTCCTATGGCTCAGAAACTGGTCTGCTGAAGCTCCCTGTAAAGAATGGCTGGTTAGCGTCCCATTTCATGGTGAACGCTTATTCAGGGAAAACCTGGACAAATATATCCAGAAAATTTCCAGCGGTAAAAATACGCTCTTGCCGGTTAAAAGCAGAGTTAGAGGTCCCTCTTTAAGAGGCCTGCTTCTCCAGTCCCTGGGGCATCAGCTGTGTAACAGTTCCGACGGCCTCCTCGGTCAAATCCCGGGGGTAAAAAACAGGGACAGTAGCAGGGTAATAAGAAACCCTGGGTCAGGGGAGGTACAAAACCTCCCCCAAAGTGAAATTCATTGAAGCCCCCACTCAGTCGGGTGGGGGGAGGACTCCAGTTGTTCGCAAGAGACCTGGCGGGACACGATCAAGACAGATAGGTGCTCTCCGCAGTAGGTTTGGGATACAGTTTGGAGTTAAAAGACTCTCCTCCTTCCCATTTTTTGAGGTCAAACGTGCCAAGGGATCCCCGGAAGAGAGAGTCCCTCCTGTTGGCACTAGAACAACTATTGCTCCAAGGAGTAATTATGGAGGTTCCCCTGGAAGAATGAGGGTTCGAGTTTTACTCAAACCTCTTTACAGTCCCGAAGCAAACGCGGTCGGGAGGCCCATATTAATTCTAAAAGGGCTATACAAATTCCTGTATATCAGGACTTTCCGATGGAGTCGATCCGATCGGTGGCCACTGCCCTACAAGGGGAGGATTGGTTAGCCACGATCGACATCAAAGATGCTTATTTGCACATTCCCATCTTTCCAGTCCACCAAAAATTTCTACGCTTTGCAGTAGAAGGGCGCCATTTTCAGTTCAGAGCCTTACCCTTCGGTTTGGCCACAGCACCACGAGTGTTTACAAAAATTCTGGCCCTTTATTGGCCAATCTAAGAACACAAGGTGTAATGATAATGGCATATCTGGATGACTTGTTGCTGATAGACCACTCAGTGAAAAAACTAGACGTGGTCGTTCACAAGACGTTCAAGTATCTGGAATCTCACGGTTGGATTATCAACCGAGACAAGTCAGCCCTAGAAACCAGTCAAAAGTCTGGAATACTTGGGGCTAAGGTTGGATTCAGGCCAGAGAAAAATATTCTTGCCTCGAGGAAAGGTGTTGTCTTTGAAAGATTTGATCCACTTAGTGGGTACAAAAAAGACAGCCGTCCATACGCCTGTATATGAGGCTGCTGGGAAAAATGGTGGCATCATTCGAAGCAGTACCCTACGGTCAATTCCATTCAAGGAATTTGCAAGGGGCCATACTGTCAGCCTGGAACAAAAAAGTTCAGGCCCTAGACTTACAATGTCCTTGTCCCCTTCCGTTCGCAAGAGCCTCCGTTGGTGGTTGGTTCCCCAGAATCTGGAAAAAAGGAAATCCTTCAGTCCGATTTCTTGGAAGGTGGTCACTACAGATGCCAGCCTTATAGGCTGGGGAGCAGTATTGGAGCAATAGTCTCTCCAGGGCAGATGGTCGGATGCAGAAAAGGCCCTGCCCATCAATCTCTTAGAGATACGAGCGGTATGCCCTAGTAGCATGGACATCCAAACTCCAAGGGTCCCCTGTCAGAATTCAATCAGACAATGCCACAGCAGTGGCATATATCAATCATCAGGGGGGCACCAGGAGTCGTGCAGCCCAGAGGGAAGTAAATTACATCCTGAAATGGGCAGAAAAATATGTCCCAGCCATATCTGCGGTATTCATTCCAGGAGTGGAGAATTGGAAGGCGGACTTTCTAAGTCGCCAGCAATTAGGCCCAGAGGAAGGGTCCCTTCACCCCGAGGTTTTCTGGACAATATGTCAGCGGTGGGGAACATCGGATGTAGATCTTCTAGCATCCAGATTCAACGCAAAGGGGGACAGGTTTGTCTCTCGGACAAGGGATCCCCTAGCTTGCGGCTCGGATGCCCTAGTGTTCCCTTGGGATCAGTTCAAGCTGATATATGCATTCACACCGCCAATGGTTACCTCGATTACTCCGCAGAATCAGGGTAGAAAAGAAACCAGTGATTCCGGTGGCTCCAGCGTGGCCCCGAAGAGCGTGGTACGCGGAGATTGTAAAATTTCAGTGGGGAGTCCTTGGACTCTCCCACGTCGTCCGGCTTTCGCAAGGACTGATACACCACCCTTCCTTACCAGCCCTAGGTTTGACGGCCTGGCTATTGAAGCCCACATTCTAAAAAAGAGAGGGCTCTCTAATGCTGTGGTATCTACCATGATCAATGCCAGGAAGCCGGTATCCAGGCAGATCTACTATAGAATCTGGAAGGCGTACATCGCGTGGTGTGAGGCCAAGAAATGGCATCCACATAAGTACGTAATAGGTAGGATTCTGGACTTCCTACAATGGGCTGTAGATAGGAAGCTTGCCTTGAGTACTATCAAGGGTCAGATTTCGGCCTTGTCAATATTTTTTCAAAGGCCCTTGGCTTCGCATTCACTAGTCAAAGCCTTTATACAAGGAGTGATGCGTATTAGTCCTCCGGTTAATATTCCCATATGTCCATGGGATCTAAACTTGGTTCTGTCGGTTCTACAGAAACAACCATTTGAACCATTATAGCATATTTCCTTAGTGCTTCTCACCAGGAAATTGATTTTTTTAGTAGCCATTTGTTCGGCTAAAAGAGTATCGGAATTAGCAGCTATGTCCTGTAAGGAGCCATATCTGGTTATCCATAAGGACAGAGTAGTGTTACGTCCTCATCCAGCCTTTCTTCCTAGGGTGGTATCGAGGTTTCATTTGAACCAAGATGTGGTTCTTCCTTCTTTTTTCCCCAAGCCTACTTCGGTAGAGGAAAAGTTATTGCATTCTTTGGATGTAGTAAGAGCAGTTAAAGCTTATCTAAAAGCCACTGCTCAGATTCGCAGAACGGATACTTTGTTTATTCTGCCGGAAGGCCCCAGAAGGGGTCAGGCAGCGTCAAAATCTACTTTAGCCAAGTGGATTCGACAGGTCATAATACAAGCCTATAGCTTGAGAAGTAGACCGCCTCCGTTCAAAGTTAGGGCGCACTCCACGAGAGCAGTTGGAACTTCATGGGCAGTGCATCACCAGGCCTCCCTGGCTCAAGTCTGTAAGGCCGCAACATGGTCTTCAGTACACACGTTTACTAGGTTCTACCAGGTGGACGTTAGAAGTCAGGAGGATGTCGCCTTTGGGCGCAGTGTGTTGCAGGCCGCAAAAGATCCTCATGTCTGATAGCGCTCAGCTTATATATGGTGTATCCCCCCCCTCATTTGGCATTGCTTTAGGACATCCCATTAGTAATGATTATGTCGCTCTGTGTCCCGTGATGTACGAGAAAGAAAATAGGATTTTTATAACAGCTTACCTGTAAAATCCTTTTCTTGGAGTACATCACGGGACACAGAGCTCCCGCCCCTCTTTGGGGACACTTATTGCTTTGCTACAAAACTGAGGTGCTCCCGGATGGGAGGGGCTTATATAGGGGAGGGTACTTCCGGTTTTGGAAGTTGCCAGTGCCAGCACCTGACGGTAACTATATAACCCATTAGTAATGATTATGTCGCTCTGTGTCCCGTGATGTACTCCAAGAAAAGGATTTTACAGGTAAGCTGTTATAAAAATCCTATTTTTAATTGCTGGCGGTCATGAGCTTGTTGGCCCAAGTCTCTGCAGTGTCCTTTCTACATAATTCATTTGTGTAGAAGGCCTACCTTGCTCCCATAATCTATCTGCCTGGGCAGCCAACCTTTCACCAACTTCGAGAAGTCGACTTCGCCCAGGTGGCAGGGGTGCTGATCCTGCTGCATCCAATTTGGGCCGGAAAGCAAAAACAAAATTATATTCAATTTGAAAAATAGCGTTTGCATGGCTGAACACACAAACAGTAGTAGAAGTGGGTGCCATTTGCCAAAGTAATAGAACATGTTCAAGGCTGGGTTACTTAGCACAGGAGACTTCAACATAACATTTTAAAATAACTTTGCTAAAATAAATAGTTTTTCCTTAAAAATGTATGGAACAAGATGACGTTAGAATATGATTGACTAACATGCCCAGCTGCACCAGATTTGACACTATCCAGTTTAAGTAAATCAACCCCTTAGTTTCCATGGCTAACCCTTCATTTGTTTAATGAACAAGAACTTAAAGTGGAGTTCCACCTAAAAAAATTATATTTTTTTACAAAAAATCCTAAAAAAAAAATAGAAGATTTTTTTTTTTTATACTCACCCGAAATACCTGTTGTTATGCGGAAGTCCGTAATCTGCCTCTTTCGTAACCACGGTCTGTCTTCTTCCCCATCCTCTTCTAGTGAATGGGGCACGCTGCTTTCTGGGAACTGTGTGTAATCCCAGAGAGCAGCCGCCCATTCACAAGTCGGCACAAGACTCGCACATGCGCAGTAGGAAACGGGCAGTGAAGTCGTAAGGCTTTACCGCCTGTTTCCCTTAGTGTGGATGGTGGCGCGGGACCTGCACTGATCAAGGGATCGGCATCGGGGGGGGGGGGGGCCATCAGCACGGGAGAGTAGGACAGGTAAGTGTCCTTATTAAAAGTCAGCAGCTACAGTGTTAGTAGCTGCTGACTTTTAAAAAGATAACATTTGCGGGTGGAATCCCGCTTTAAAAAGCAACTTGATGGATCAATTGGCAAGGTATATTTGTGGGAAAGCACAAAAGATAAAGGTTATGTGCAAACACTTGTGGCAAAGAAGAGTAATTGTTTTAACTTGCCAGATATGGAAGCAACTTAGTAGGAGCTGCGGAAAGGGGCAAAGATGGAGCAGCTGCATTATCTGGAAAAGCCTTAAAAAAAAAAAACCACAAATATCTGGCATTACACCAAGTACGTAGGACTCCTTTCAATGTTCCCCACACATTTTAATACTTACACATACCCCCACATTGGATACAGGATCATCCCCAACTCCAGCTGCAGTCATGATACTAAACTGAGGTGCTGCATTTCCCCAAAAAATATCAAAGTAAACATCCTCAAACTATTATTTCATTACCAACAAGCATTTTGCCCAGTTTGTATACTTGAAACATGTGGCCAAATAGTTGAATGTGACCTAGCTTGGCAAAGGCTTAAAATGCAAATGTTGGCACTGGCAAACCATCACAAACACACCAGTGTAGCGGTAAAGAGGCATTTGCCCTCAATATATGTGTGAGTGTTTGCTTTGCAATGCAGGTCTTGCCCTATTTAGTCTATTCTAGGATATTAACCACTTCCCGCAGTCAATAGCAAATTGACGTCCGGGAAGTGGTTATGTTATCCTGACTGGACGTCTATTGACGTCCAGCATGATAACATGCTGGTGCGCGCGCATCGTGGCGATCGCGAGTGCGGCGTGTCAGTCTGACACCCCGCATCTCCGATCGTGATAAGAAGCCTCTGTCAGAGGCTTCTTACCACGTGATCAGCTGTGACCAATCACAGCTGATCATCGCGTGAACCAGGAAGTGCCGGTAAATGGCATTTCTCGGTTCACGCTGACAGGGAGAGCCGATCAGGGGCTCTCCCTGTTAGAGGGGGGGTCTGTGCTGATAATCAGCACATTGATTATCAGCAGAGCCCCCTCAAATGTAAAAGATCACCTGCCAACCAGTTCTCCTATAATAAAGGATGCCAGTGCCCACCACAGTGCCAATCACTGCCCACCAGTGCCAATCACTGCCCACCACAGTGCCAATCACTGCCCAGCAGTAACACCTGCCAGTACCTCATCAGTGCCACCTGTCAGTGCCAATCAGTACCGCCTATGAGTGCCCATCAGTGCCACCTGTCAGTGCCGCCTATAAGTGTCCATCAGTGCTGAATATCAGTGCTGCCTATTAGTGCCCATCAATTCTACATATCAGTGCCCATCAGTGCCGCCTGATCAGTGCTGCCTCATCAGTGCCCGTCAGTGAAGGGGAAAACAAAATTTTATGACAGATACTAAAAAAACTTTTTTTTTTTCAAAAATGTTGGTCTTTTTTAGTTTGTTTAGCAAAAAATAAAAACCGCAGAGGTGATCAAATACCACCAAAAGAAAGCTCTATTTGTGGGAAAAAAATTATAAAAATTTAGCTTGGTACAGCGTTGTATGGCCACGCAATTGTCATTCAAAGTGTGACAGCGCTGAAAGCTGAAAATTGTCCTGAGCAGGAAGGGGCGTAAGTGCCTGGTATTGAAGTGGTTAAGCAGAAGCACACGTCTAACTCCCCCCGACCACCAAATTTGTTCAAATCTACAAGCATATGGGGCGTTGGCAGTTAGCATTATGTGGTTGATGTATTTGTGCATGATTGGGCATTTGTTAGCCTACCACAAACCACTATGTTCTTCTTATTTTAATTATGCCTACACTGTTTTCCATTCCTGTCCTTTTCCCATAGAAAGATGTTTGTTACAAATGTAGGCAGCTTTAAAACATCCTACCTACAGATCTTCCTCCTGGCTCCTCTGCAGCGGGAAGGTGATTGGCGCCGCTGCCTCCTCCTCCTCCTCCTCCTCCTGCTGGTGTGTTGCTGTGAAGATATATTTTGGAATGTAAAATTTTAGTTTCCGGGGGCGCATGCGCGAAGCTGACTAGGCAGGTAATGTCCACCTAGCGCTCCGCATCTACCGGGACTTGACAACCGATATAAAACGAGTTGAAGAAGCTAACTGTACCGGAACGGTAACCGATAGATAGCTAATACTCTCAGGTTCATAGATATATGATGTATAGTGGGAGAAGATCAAGGCTTAAAACACCAAAGGTCCCTGAAGCGCTGACTAAAGCTGTGACTAAAATGACAGCAGCCTCTTCTTCCCGCTCCTCATTACCTCACTCACAGAAACTGAGTAAAGCTCAGTCAGCTTATAATATAGAACCTGAACCTGAATTTGACTATAATTTGAGTCCGAATATCCTACAAAGTACAGCACCAAATTCAGACCTTATTGCCCAATTTGAAAGGGTTTTACAGAGGGCACTAAAAAACACCTCAGATTCCATCACAGAGAAACTGACGCGGGAAATCCGTGAGGTGGGCAGACGAACATCAGTATTGGAGCAAAGGATGGATGAAATTGATGGAATAACTGCATATAACACAGACGAATTGGAATTATTGAGAGAAGACAATATCTCCCTTAACAACCGTTTAGAAGAATATGAGAACAGAGCCAGAAGGTCTAATCTAAGAATACGTGGTATACCAGAATCTATATTAGACCTCCAACCTACAATTACCACACTCCTTCATGAACTAATTCCTGCAGTTCCTATTGAACGCTTGGAGATGGACAGGGTCCATAGAACACTAGCCCCCCGAAAAGAAGAAGGTCCCCCAAGAGACATTGTTATTAAGCTGCACTACTTCAATACCAAGGAACTACTTCTAGAAGCAGCACGCAATAAAGATGCTTTGATTTTCCAAGGACACAAATACCAGGTTTTCCAGGACCTCTCACAGCAAACCCTAACCAAAAGAAAGATGATGAAGCCACAACTTTTAATTCTTCAACACAATCGCATACCTTATCGTTGGGGCTTCCCATTTGCCCTACGTTTCACATACAAAGGTAACTCCTACACCTGCAAATCAACTGAAGATCTTATCTCCAAAATTAAAGAACTTCGTCTATCCATACCTGAAAATACCTCAGAAGGATCCAAGAGAAGAGCTTCCTCAGGTTCTCCCACAGCACAACAAGACCTGTCAGCTCTTCAAGCCCTCTCCAACACTAACAAAAGAAGCCGCTTAGCTGATACACAACAAACTGTCGAAGATCAAATGGACTGAGTCTATTCCAATTGGTGATATAAAAAATAAAAATACTATCATTATCTAGATACTCGGTTAATAACCTGTTATGGCGACCCCTGAGGCAGACTTATCCTCAGTCTCAGCTGGTTTAACACTTTATTGGGTTCCCCAAAAATTATCCACTTTGCATGTGATAATATTCACAGACTAATAGCTATGGAAGAATTAACTACAACCACATTATACAAATATATAGCTGAGTCACAAACTTATGTGATAAAAGAACTGCATGGATTTTATGAATACATCTCTAATAATTTACCTGCTAAGGTGTTACCTCCCTTGCGTGAGTCAGAGAAATGCTTCAGTAATTCTCCACTGTCATTATATACATCCCAGTTATTCTAAATGAATTATATAATCTTTATATTATTTCTCTGCCTCGCGCATGGGACACTACACTTCTTACCCTACACAGATCCTAATAGGAAACTTAAATGGTTATTGTTTTGTTTAAATTTGCCTTTAAAACTTGTTCAGTACAATAAGTTATATGTTATAAAGTTATACAGGTTGTTTGGTTCTCGTAGACAGTCCACTGCACCTCACAAACGTTCCTTACGTGCCTGGTATAATATACCAGACATCCTTTGGACGAAATAGTACCCATTGTGTGGTAACTGTTGCCACACGTTGGATACTAGCTCCAATTCGGAGCTCAACTTAAATAATTAACACATTAATAAACTTCTCTCCATCACATTAATACCAGATTTATTATTTCATTTATTCCCCCCCCCCCCCTCCCAAGAAATAAAATAAAATTACCCAATACATAACTGATACTTACCTTTTCATATGCATTTTCTTAGCTTTAAACTATTTAACGTACATTTCTACTGCACTCTCCAACTACTACCTACATACTATATATATCCTGTTTAAGCTTACTCATTTATTACCATGACTTCTCTAAATGTGCTTACACTAAATGTACAGGGTCTCAATTCCCCTCCTAAAAGAACGAAAGCCTTTCAATTTTTCTCTTCTCTTTCAGCACATATTGTGTGCTTACAAGAGACACATTTTTCTACTCTTTCCTCTCCCAAATTTTGCCATCGTCGGTATCCCCAAATTTTCAAAGCCTCAGCCTCAACTAAACAAAGGGGAGTAATGATAGCTTTCCATAACACTACACCATTTACTCTCCAGGCTGAGATTGCAGACCCTGAAGGTCGATACCTAATACTCACAGGTTTATTATTAGATGCCGAAGTAACCATTGTCACATATTATGCCCCGAACAAAAACCCTCTTGCCTTTCTTTCACACCTATTCACTATTGTAGATACACATAAAAAAGGGATGCTTATAATGTGCGGAGACTCAAACCAAGCAATATACCCAATTCTGGATAAATCCCCTACACCTTCCTCAAACCTCCGCCCCACTTACCAAAACCTGCTCAACCAACATACACTACTGGACACTTGGCGTGAACAACATCCTAAAAAACGACAATATACCCACTATTCCCACCCACACAAACAATTCTCTCGAATTGATCATTTATTTACTAATATCAATTCTGCACACCTTATCCTTCACTCCCAAATTATTCCATGTACATGGTCAGACCATAATGCTACTACCACTACTTTCTCTTCCCTTGTCCCAAAACCCAACTATCGCTCTTGGACTTGTGAGGGGGTTAGCTCGGCAGCGGGTGTGTGTGACCCCCGGGATGGGCTCCCCACACAAAAACAGGCCCAGCAAACGGAGGTTGTGGTTTTCAAAATCAAAAAAAGGTGTGGTTTATTTTCTATTTACAGTGACAAAACACAGCAAAGCCAAAAGAAACATAAACAAAATAAATCCTGGTCAACTTGACCTCTGACTAAACATACAGGTTTCCTAACTAACAACTGGGATCAGCCTAGTGCTGTCCTAGTCCCTAAGTCCCTGGTTTTAAATGTCCAAGCAAATAGCCACACAGGCTTTGTCTCACCGCACAAGGGTTCACTCTCTCCAGGAAGTCCACACAGGTCTGCTTCCAGGCATGAGCTAACCCCTAATGAAGCTGGGAGTTCTTATAGAGGCCTAAATGAGCTGACAAGCTTCAGCTGGTCTCATCAACTCCCTGTCTGCACGACGCCCCACACTCTCCCTAGAGGTATGAGTCATCCATGAGCCCACTATCCTCAGCTGGGCTTATACAACTCTCCACCTAGTTGTATAAGTCGGCGTAAAGCCTGAATCTGGGCGAAATATATCTACCCCCCTGGATGCAACCAGGTGACTTTACCTTCCTGCTGTCACATACCCCCCCCTCTTGTTTTAACCTCGGGGTTGGAACACCAGCAATCAGGCATTCATGTACTCGAGACAAAGCATCCACATTCCCCATTTGAACGCCAGGGCGATGCTTTACTGTGAAGTTGAATTCCTGGAGGGCCAGGAACCACCTATTCACTCTTCTATTTGTTTCCTTGTTTTGAGCCATCCACTTTAACGGAGCGTGATCCGTAACCATGTCAAAGTGCCTACCTAGCAGGTAGTACCGAAGGGAATCTAGAGCCCACTTCACCGCTAAACACTCCTTTTCAACGGTGGCGTAATTTACCTCATGGGACTTCAACTTCCTGCTGAGGTAAATGACTGGGTGCTCTTCCCCGTTCCAGACCTGGGACAATACTGCTCCTAACCCCACATCTGACGCATCACTTTGTACGACAAAGTCTTTAGAGAAGTCGGGTGAGTACAACACTGGCTGGCTACATAAGGCTTGTTTCAAGAATTGGAATGCTGCCTCAGCCTCGGGGGTCCATTTAATCATGACCGACCCTTTCCCCTTCGTTAGGTTGGTTAGGGGCACAGCCTTAGAAGCAAAGTGGGGAATGAATCGCCGATAATACCCAGCGATTCCCAGAAAGGCTCGTACCTGCTTCTTGCTGTTGGGACGTGGCCAACTCTGGATGGCCTCGACTTTGTTGAGTTGGGGTTTTATTACTCCCCTCCCAATGGTGTACCCAAGATATTTGGCCTCCTCCTGCCCAATGGTACACTTCTTGGGGTTAGCCGTAAACCCCGCTTCCCGAACAGAGTCCAGGACTGCTTGCACTTTTGGCAGATGTGAGGCCCAATCTGTGCTATGGACAATTACGTCATCCAGGTAAGCCGCAGCATACTTCCGATGGGGCCTCAGCATCTGGTCCATTTTCCGCTGGAATGTGGCCGGCGCATTCTGTAACCCGAACGGCATTCTTTTATATTGGAACGCCCCGTCTGGGGTTACAAATGCGGTTTTCTCTTTGGCCAATTTGGCCAGGGAGATTTGCCAATACCCTTTTGTGAGGTCAAGAGTCGTCATGTATCGGGCTGTTCCCAGCCGGTCGATCAACTCATCTATACGTGGCATGGGGTAGGTGTCAAATTTTGTAACTTTGTTCAACTGACGAAAATCGTTACAAAATTGCCAGCTCCCATCCGGTTTAGGCACCAACACAATGGGACTAGACCAATCACTTTGGGACTCCTCTATCACCCCTAAGTTCAGCATTTTCTGTACTTCCTCCCGTATTGCCTCCCTTCGGGCCTCTGGGATCCGATAGGGTTTTAACTTCACCCTTTCACCGGGCGGGGTAATGATGTCATGCTCTACCCCAGATGTTTGTCCCGGCAGCTCAGAGAATACCTCCTTGTTGCGAAGCACAAACTCCTTAACCTCCTGTTGTTGGGGTTGTGACAAGGTGGCTGCTATTCCAACCTCAGGAATCACGCAACCAGTTTGAGCTGGTGACCAAGTGTCTGCGACTAGGGACTCTCTATCCCTCCAGGCTTTCAACAGATTAACGTGATAGATCTGTTCGGGCTTTCGCCTTCCTGGTTGTCTGACCTTGTAATTCACTTCGCTCACTTTTTCCATTATCTCGTAGGGGCCTTGCCATTTGGCAAGGAATTTACTTTCAACCGTAGGGACAAGTACCAGTATCCTATCCCCCGGGGAAAAGGTACGGGTCTTGGCTCCACGGTTGTACACTCTCTGCTGTGCTAACTGCGCTTGGGCCAAATGTTCCTTCACGATGGGCATTACCTGTGCAATTCGGTCTTGCATCAGGGCGACATGCTCAATCACACTCCTGTGGGGAGAACTCTCACTTTCCCAAGTTTCCTTGGCAATATCCAACAGCCCTCTTGGGTGTCTCCCATACAGTAACTCAAAGGGGGAGAATCCCGTAGAGGATTGGGGCACCTCCCTAATAGCAAACATCAGATAAGGAAGTAGACAGTCCCAATCCTTTCCATCTCTATCCACCACTTTCTTCAACATTTGTTTTAGGGTTTTGTTGAATCTTTCAACCAGCCCATCGGTTTGGGGGTGATACACAGATGTACGTAATTGCGTCACTTTGAACAATTTACACAGCTCCTTCATAACCCGGGACATAAAGGGTGTACCTTGGTCCGTAAGCAGTTCTTTACAAATACCCACCCGGCTAAACACAAGAGATAGCTCTTTGGCTATGGTTTTGGCCGAGGTATTTCGGAGAGGGATCGCTTCTGGATAACGGGTGGCATAGTCCATTATAACTAATATGTACTGGTGCCCCCTAGCGGACTTGATTATAGGACCTACCAAATCCATGGCGATCCTCTCAAACGGGACCTCAATGATGGGTAGAGGGACCAGCGGGCTACGGAAATGTGGCATCGGGCCGACCTCTGACACACAGGGCAGGAGGAACAATAATTTTCTATGTCCTTCATCACCCCCGGCCAATAGAATCTCTGTAATACCCTCTCTCGGGTTTTCTCTGTCCCCAGATGACCTCCAAGAATGTGCCCATGGGCCAACTCCAACACCAACTTCCTGTAAGGTTTGGGCACCACAAGCTGCTCAACGGTTTCTTCTGCCCTTTTTGCCACCCAATACAGTAGGTCCTTCTCTACGCTGAAGTATGGGTAAGTGCAGGTATTATCTGGGTTCACTAACTCGCCATCTATTTTCACTACGTTTTCCCGTGCCTTTATTAGGGCGGGGTCTTTCAACTGTTCTGTGGCAAAGTTTTCCCTGTGAACCTCAAGATCAGAAAACTCCACAGACGGTAGGTTTTCGTCTGAGGAGGTGGGCTCCTCTCCAGTTTCTTGAGTCTCCCCTGCCAATACTGATAAGGGAAATTCCGGAGAGTCCTCACCACTCTCAGGGGAGTTCTGGCTATCACATTCCTGGTACATAGGGGCACCAGTGGGGGGCTCAGGATCATCCCACAGTTCCCAGAACTTCGGAAAATCCCTTCCCACAATGGCGTCATGCGGTAACTGAGATACTAAGCCCACTGGATGAGAGAGGGTACCTTTGGGGGTCTCGAAACACACTGTAGTCACTGGATACTCTCGGGTGTCCCCATGCACACAAATAACAGCTACCTTGCTATTCCCAGAGACCTCTGTTTTAACTAACTCAGCCTTTATCAGGGTCACAAGGCTACCTGAATCCAGCAATACCACAACATTTCTACCATTAACACACATTTTGCATAAATGTTTCTCAGTTCCTCGAATGGCAGTGCATGCGACTGTCGCACACAGCGACTGACGTCTGCCCGTCAGAAAGTCACACTGCATGGGTTCCTCCACAACCGGGCAATTGGCTGCAATATGTCCCGCTTGCCGGCAGCGGTAGCAAACGATCCTTCTTGCCGCCTCTTGAGCCGCTGATTTCCCAGGCTGTTCTCGCCAAACTTGGGGTAGAGCTCCCACCCTCTCACTCTCTCCACCCTCACCCCTTGGAATCCTCTTATCCGCCCCTGGGGATGGTCTGGTCTTAGGGTGGAAAGTCCGAGTGTCTCTGGAAGAGGCCGTCAGGTTCTCTGTAGCCAAGTATTTCTCCACACGATCCACAAGACCATCGGCCGTCTCTGGGTCTCCATGGCTTACCCACTTTTGGATGGCAGTAGGAAGAGCTCTCAAAAACCGATCCATTACAACACGTTCCACAATCTTTGGTGCGGACAAAGTCTCTGGCTGTAGCCACTTTCTGCTCAGGTGAATGAGATCATACATTTGAGACCTGGGGGGTTTTCCAAGCTGGAAAGTCCAGTTATGCACACGCTGAGCCCGGACAGCCTGGGTGACACCCAGCCTTGCCAATATTTCAGCTTTTAGCATCACATAGTCTTTTGCTTGGTCAGGCTCTAGGTCATAGTAAGCCTTCTGCGATTCACCAGTTAACAGAGGAGCCACCAGTCCAGCCCACTGCTCCTCAGGCCACTTTTCTCTTTCAGCAGTCCTTTCAAATGTGGTCAAAAATACCTCTGGATCATCCTCTCCAGTCATTTATGTCAATAAACGACTCACCCCAAAGGACGCGGTATTAGTGGGACGGCTTCCCTCACTGGTCTGCGGACGTTGCTGCATTACTGCTTCCATTTGTTGTAGTCTCTGCTCTTGCTTCTGTAACAGGTCTATGAAGCGGGCCTCAGATTGCTGCTGGGCTTGTTGCTGAGCTTCCAGACTCTGTTGGTGAGCTTGCTGCTGGGCTGCAAGGCTCTGTTGATGAGCTTGCTGCTGGGCTGCGAAGTTATGTTGTTGAGCTGCAAGGCTCTGTTGATGAGCTGCAAGGCTCTTTTGCAAACCTGCATTTGTCTGCTGTTGATTGGCATTTGCTAGAGCCAGCTGCTTCAGTATCTCCTCCATGCTGGCTTAAAAAAAAACTGCCACTGGTTCTCCACCAACTGTGAGGGGGTTAGCTCGGCAGTGGGTGTGTGTGACCCCCGGGATGGGCTCCCCACACAAAAACAGGCCCAGCAAACGGAGGTTGTGGTTTTCAAAATCAAAAAAAGGTGCGGTTTATTTTCTATTTACAGTGACAAAACACAGCAAAGCCAAAAGAAACATAAACAAAATAAATCCTGGTCAACTTGACCTCTGACTAAACATACAGGTTTCCTAACTAACAACTGGGATCAGCCTAGTGCTGTCCTAGTCCCTAAGTCCCTGGTTTTAAATGTCCAAGCAAATAGCCACACAGGCTTTGTCTCACCGCACAAGGGTTCACTCTCTCCAGGAAGTCCACACAGGTCTGCTTCCAGGCATGAGCTAACCCCTAATGAAGCTGGGAGTTCTTATAGAGGCCTAAATGAGCTGACAAGCTTCAGCTGGTCTCATCAACTCCCTGTCTGCACGACGCCCCACACTCTCCCTAGAGGTATGAGTCATCCATGAGCCCACTATCCTCAGCTGGGCTTATACAACTCTCCACCTAGTTGTATAAGTCGGCGTAAAGCCTGAATCTGGGCGAAATATATCTACCCCCCTGGATGCAACCAGGTGACTTTACCTTCCTGCTGTCACAGACTATAAATGACAATCTTTTAGCCATCCCGACCTATAGACAAACAATTGAAAAAACTATTCAAGAATATTACACGAATAATAAGTCGCCAGATATTAATCCTTTGACGCTTTGGGAAGCCCACAAACCAACAATAAGAGGAGTATGCCTCAGTCAAGCAGCTCATCTTAAAAAACAGAATAAAATTATTCAGACAAAATTGGAAGAAACTTTTTACAAAGCTTCAGAGGATTTTCAAACAACTCCTTCCCCCAGTAACAAACTAACCTATGATAAAGCAAAGCTGGAACTAGACATTTTCTTAACGGACTCGGCTGAAAAAATCCTTCGAAAATCTAGACATACATTATATATGAAAGCAAATAAACCCACTACCTTTTTAGCTCTAGCTTTACGTAAAGCAGACCACATTAGAAAACCAATACGACTGCAAATTACAAAAAATAATTTTTCTAGCAATCCACTAAAGATAGTAAATGAATTCCAAAGGAAACTGACAGATTTATACAAAGATACCCATAAAATAGACCAAACAAAACTATCCTCTTTACTTTCTACTATTCAACTGCCCTCACTCAACACTAACCAACTTGAATCCCTTGAAAGACCTATTACAACAGAGGAATTACAATTAGCTATAAAAACTTTGAAACTGCATAAACGTCCTGGCCCAGATGGCTTCTCAGCCACATATTACAAACGATTCTCCACACTACTCTCCCCTCTCCTAACTGAAGCTTTTAATTCTCTCCTCTCAGGATATTTTTTTCGTCCTGAATCCCTTCTAGCCTCTATATCTATGATACCTAAACCGAACTCTGACGACACTTCTTGGTCCAATTATAGACCTATCTCAGTACTAAATTTAGACATCAAAATACTAGCTAAGATCCTTTCAAATAGACTTAACCCCATAATAGGGAAACTCATAAATAAAGACCAAACCGGCTTCATACCATCCAGACACACAGGAGACAATATACGGAGGGCAACCCTTCTTGCACATATGGCACGTACCCGGCGCATCCCTGCCTGCTTCCTCTCAATAGATATCCAGAAAGCATTTGACACTTTATCTTGGGATTATCTAAAATCTATTCTCCAAAAATGGGGTTTCGGAACAAATTTTCTACAATGGCTATTATCACTGTATGATAATCCAAAAGCACATGTTTTATACTCAGGATTTCGATCTGAACCCATAAAAATAGAAAGAGGAACCAGGCAGGGCTGCCCTTTATCCCCACTCCTTTTCGCTTTAGCGATCGAACCCCTTGCACAAATGATTCGTACTAATGTCAATATTAAAGTCTCGAATTGGGTGGACACCAACATAAGCTATGTATGTTTGCTGACGACATTTTAATTTTTCTCACGTCTCCCCTAACATCAGCACCTAACCTTATAGATACACTTACTAAATTTAGTATGATCTCAGGCCTGAAAATAAACACCCAAAAATCCAAAGCCCTGAATATCTCACTCCCTCTAGAATTATTTACGGAACTACAAGACTCTCTTCCCTTTACCTAGTCTAACACACATATTACCTAACTAGGCATCTCATTCACAGCTGACCCATCTAATTTATATCAAGCTAATTACCCTCCTTTACTAAAACAACTTACCTCATTGATGAAGAATTGGTCCACATTACCACTGGCATGGTTGGGCAGAATAACTGTAGCTAAAATGTCCATATTACCAAAACTTTTATATCTTTTTAGAAACCTTCCAATCCGGGTCCCAGCCTACTTTTTCCGAATCATCCAACGCAAAGTGTTGCAATTTATATGGGGCAAAATTAAACCACGCTTATCACAAAATACCCTCTTTACTCTTCGAACACAGGGAGGTCTAAGCGTACCCAACTTTAGCAAATACTACTATGCTGCCCAACTTGCCCAACTCCCTAAATATCATGCCACTAAGGAGATTCCACTATGGGTTTCGATCGAATCGGTCGATTGTGACCCCCTTTCACTGGCAAATATCTTATGGCTCCCCCCTTCACTCCGGCGAAGAATTTCTAACCCTATTACCAAACATAGTCTGACTATCTGGGACAGGTTCAAATCACGATTTAGATTACAATCCATACATAACCCTCTTCTTTCCTTCTTACATAACCCTGATTTCTATCCGGCCTGGACCTTCCCATCCTCTTTCTTAACTTGGTCTAAAAAAGAACTAATACGAACACACCAATTTATTGATTCAAATGGAATCATCCCCTTCCCCACACTTAGTGATACCTATGACCTACCTCCAACAGAAACTTTCAGATACTTACAAATTAAGAATTTTATACAGCTAAACAACCCTCAGAATATGTTCACTGATGAACGCACGACATTTGAGCATACCTGCATTACTGACCCACATAAACGAGGCTTGATCTCTGAACTATACAGACAACTATTGCTTCCTATCTCTGAAAACCCTCCACCATACACATCTAAATGGGAATCCGATTTGAATCTCCAACCTGGAAATTTAAATTGGCCACAAATATGGAAAGCAACAAACTCAGCAACACCAAATATTGCTGCCCTAGAAACGAACTACAAGGTTCTCACACGATGGTACTTAGTTCCTGCTAGAATCTCTAAATTCCACCCACAATATCCTGCACAATGCTTTAGAGGTTGCACTGACAAAGGCACACAATTACATATTTGGTGGACCTGTCCCATTGTTCTCATCTTTTGGAAAAAAATATTTGATCTATTATCCACCATGTTTAGCACCACTTTGCAACCAGACCCCACAGTAGCTCTTTTAAATAATAAACCCCCAAATATTACTAACCGACAATTTAAACTGATGTTATATGTAACTACAGCTGCAAAACAATCAATTGCTTTCGCATGGAAAACTTCCACTTTAAGCATTGTACCGGTTAAACATAGAATTAATCAGGCATTAATTCATGCTAAAACAGAAGCGATCTATTTAGATAAAATTGCCAAATTTGAAGCACTTTGGAGCCCATGGATAAATCACCACCTACCACAGGGCTTTGACCTTGCACTGGTACTGACTTAATTACAATGTCTTAATCACTATCCAATCCTATTTAGACACATATCCCCCACTCCTGACTCCCTCTGGAGAAATTTCCCACATCCTATCCCTTCTGCCCCTGTTACCTTGATCTTGTCGAATTAGAGACCCACAAAATATATTTCCACTCAATAAAACAATGTATATTTATACCACGGATGATTTAGTTCACTGACCTATCATTAGTGACTTTAGTATGACACATAGTTGTCCATTTAAACAGTGACGACCCTCTTTATCGTCAAGACATGCCAAGCCGCCTAGATGGACCTTGGTCCCTGATTCGATTTTAGTTGACCACGACTGTCTTTTTTTTTTAATATTCCCAATTAAACTATTCATCTCCTTTTATGTATTTCTTATGTTTAGATATCGATAAATCTGATTAC
The DNA here is from genome assembly GCA_029206835.1 of Rana muscosa. Taxonomy (NCBI): domain Eukaryota; kingdom Metazoa; phylum Chordata; class Amphibia; order Anura; family Ranidae; genus Rana; species Rana muscosa. Next base: position 17,335,084 of record JARGYO010000094.1, on the reverse strand, counting down.
AAATGGTATAAGATAAGCTTTCTTATTACATATTACTCCTTTTCCCCTTCCCCCCCCCCCCCATCCTCCCTTTTTCTTTTTTCTCTCTTCCCTCTTTTTATACTGTTTCATTTAATGATTGTTATTACTTATGCATTTATTTTCAATAATACATTTTCTTTACTCCATATTTATATACAAAATTGTAGAGAAGATAAAAATTCCATCTACACTTATCTGCTTATTTTAAAATCTTGTATAACATATATGAACTGTATTGTGTAATCTTTAATAAAATATTTGAAAATGAAAATTTTAGTTTCCTCTTACTATTGTATTTTTTTCAAACAAACAAAGCAGAGCTCATTTGATTACTTACCAGGAGGGACCTGATCATCATGTGTGGGGGGCTCTTCAGGTTGCTGCTGGCCAGAGGGGCTTCCAGGGGTAGATGACACAGGACTTGTGGCTACAATTCAAGCACATAAAGTTTTGAGAAATTCAACATATTTCCTCATCAAGACACACTTTGCAATAAAGCATTAACCACTTCAATACCAGGCACTTATACACCTTCCTGCCCAGGCCAATTTTCAGCTTTCAGCGCTGTCTTAATTTGAATGACAATTGTGCGGTCATGCTACACTGTACCCAAACAAATTTTTTATCATTTTGTTCCCACAAATAGAGCTTTCTTTCGGTGGTATTTGATCGTTTCTGCGATTTTTATTTTTTACACAACAAATAAAAAAACAGCGAAAATTTTGAAGAAAAATATGTTTTTCTTTGTTTCTGTAAATTTTTTGGGTAAATAAGTAAGTTTTCTTCTTCAATGACGGGCACTGATATGGCTGCACTGACGGGCACTGATAAGGCGGCACTGATGGGCACCGATGAGGTGGCACCAATGAGGTGGCACTGATGGGCACTGATAGGTGGCACTGGTATGCGGCACTGATGGGCACTCATAGGTGGCACTGATGGGCACTCATATGCGGCACTGATGGGTTCTCATGGGTGGCACGGAAGGGCACTGATAGGTGGGCACGGATAGGTGGCACTGATGGACACTGGTGGATGCCACTGATGACACTGGTGGGTGGCATTGCTGGGCATCACAAAAAATGGTGCCAGTCGATCGGCTCTCCTCTACTCGCGTCTGTCAGACGCGAGTGAGGAAGAGCCGATCAACGGCTCTTCCTGTTTACATCGTGATCAGCCGTGATTGGACACGGCTGATCACGTGGTAAAAAGCCTCCGCCTGAGGCTCTTTACCGAGATCAGTGTAGCGGTGGGTCAGACTGACAAACCGCTCCACCGATCGCCGCGATGCGCGCCCCCCCAGGCACGCGCCGGCTGTTATCCTGCAGGACGTCAATAGACGTCCAGTCAGGATAACACAGCCACTTCCCGGATGTCAATCTCCTATTGACCGAGCGGGAAGTGGTTAAACATGAACAATCAACCTCCCTCCCATGTAATAAAGGTACATGTGATTTTTACTTACCATGCTGGATATCATCAGTGTCATCCATTTAATCCACGCCAAAAATAGTATCAAGGCTGATGATATCCACCAATTGTCGTTGGTAATCCTTCAGTTGGCTCAGGTGTGATGGAGC